>JAOTRN010000036.1:10392912-10413309 GCA_028566695.1 Bagroides melapterus
GAGAGAGAGAGAGAGAGAGAGAGAGATGACGCAAAGTGGCTTGAAGTATCTCGATTAAGCCAAAGCTATTTTTAGAGCCCTAGATGTACCTGGAACTGAATGTTTCTTAGCAAGGCTGCATACATAGTCAATAGTAGAAACTGGAATGTTGCCATCGAGAACCACAAGAGATGCAGAGGAGAGCTGGTCCTCGTACTGTGAAACCTGAGCAGTGGTTACAAATCAGCCTTCATTTACCCTTATTCTAGGCTGTGCTTGCTATCTATCCACTTAACTTACAATTAACCCTTAACTTCTGATGTCAGTCATACAAGGAAAGCTCATACTGTACTTACACACTCAGTCAACATACTCAGTGGCACTCACATACTGCTCTTTGATTTCCTGGTGGATGTCCATGTCCCCAAGTCCTAGACTCAGCTCTCCGCTCTCTGTGATGACAGCGCAGTAGGTGGCCGTTCGCTGACCCTGCAATCTCGCAACTGCACGAGTGTCCTGTTGAACGCACAGCAAAGATCCGCAGTCTCGTTTGTCAAGGTCTAATTCTGAGCGTACACTCAAGTTAACATGGAACTGAGAGTACACAACATGACCCTGATAAAGCCTACACATTCTAAATAGCTCTGCTTGTGCATGGCACACGTTTACACAAAGACATCACCATATATGTTGAATAACCTCTCTTTAAACACCGTCTTATTGCATATACCATTTTGAAAACGTTTTTTTTACCATTTATTCTGCTGTATTTGAAAAACGTCATGCGGTGCTACAGGACTGCTCTGAATGCATGTAAGACAGGTGTCATTATCTTGGTCATGGCTAGTTGGGAAATGCCAGACCAGTCTCCAGTGTCTTGGTAAAAATGCACCTGTGGCTAAAAACCCTTGAGAAGAAAGGGCTTGAGCTAGCTGAATTACGACTGCATTATTTAAAGTACAGTGATTTGCTGGTAGAGATGTTTGGAATAGACTTACATATGAAGCATTCATTATAAAATGCAATATATGACTTTATATTACATCAATGTCATCTGTCTGCCACTTGTTGAGAGCAGCACAGTGAGGAATTACTCTTTCAGTTATTCTGACACGTTAACAAGCTGTGAGTGATGTGAAAAAACACCACTTTTCTGTCCCTGGGGCTTTCTGCGTACACTTTAAGGAACATTCTTAAATATACTGTACTTATATTTATGCACATCCTCACGTACAAGAGTAACTTGATAAATCACATTCCCTGAATTGGAAACATTAATGTTCACAATTTACACACAAAACTATTTATGGATTCTGTGTTTATTGTTACCCACAATACCCATTAAACTGGGTGGAAATGTTGAGTTTTTAGTTCTGATATTTTTCTGCCATTATTCACCAGCTGGTTTTATTTAGGCAGGACTATATTTGGAGGAGGCGATGTGATCTAGACTGCATTTTTAAAGGTCTATATGATAGCATCCTTGTGTAGTATATACAATATTAAAATGCTGTGTAATAAAGACTTTTTTTTTTTGCAGAGCTTCTCCTCAACAACCAATTCTTCCACTACAAGTTTTCATGGAGCTTGCTTTACGCACAGGGCAGTTGTCCTGCTAGAACTGGTTTGATTCTCCTAGTTCAAGTGAAGGGAATCGGTAAAATTGTTAAAGCACACAATGCCGTCTTATATAGTTGTGAGGTTTCAACTGTGCCAACAGTTTGAGGAAACACTACACAAGGGTGTGACGGACAAGTATCCACAAACGTTTGGGCATTAGTGTACTCACTATAAGCTCTCATAGCTAAGCAGATAGCTCCATATGGGGTACACGTGTATGAAGTGTGAAGATGAAAGGGAAAGATGGCTGTATTAAAGCAATGTTTATGCAAAATACTGGAGGGTTTTGATATGAAATAAGGATGTATAAAAAAGGTGATGCGGTACTACAGCTTTATTAAATGTAACTTTAAAACAGTGTGACGACTGATCTTATCGATCCAAAGCTAAATAAATATCATTCTTGCTGAATTGTATCAGTGTTATTCAGTTCTTACCATATGCTTACAGTAGTTGAGCACAGCATCACTATGAGAATCTGCTCCAACGGCTGAAATAAACAGGACTTTTTGCCCCAGTCTACTCAAACAGTCTTTGGGAACAGAAAGAAAACAAATTACAGACTTTGGATCTTCAGCTAATTCATACCTTAAAATAGAATAAGCTTTATTCCTGAGAAATCTGACTAAAGAACATGTTTTACCTGCAATATTCCTTCCCACTCCACCGAAGGACTGGCAGACACTCCCTGGGTTGGTCTGTCCAAACTTAGACACGAAAAAGTTTGTTGAACAAAAGTTTAGAAGCGAATTGATTTAAAAAGCTTAATAATGTGTTTACCCTTACCAATAACTTTTTGCTGGCTCCTTTAGCAATGAAGTCAACATTTACACCTCCAACAACGATCTGCAGAAGATTAGAAATGACTTTTCACACTGACTTCACACACACTTTCCTGGAATGCTTCAACAAGCGCACTTTAACATCAGTTTCAGTTCAAATTTAACATTAATCTGCATCTAAGAAACCAACACTTGGTGTGTTTATATGCAGCCAAATAACCCAAATTTGGATCCATAAGAAATAATCCCAATCCGATTGAAAAGCTTTCGTCTAATGGCTTCAAACAATCCGACTGAGCTCGACTCAATGATGAAATAATGCAGTAAACAGGAATGTAAATGTTAAGAAATATATGAAGAAAATGTTTAGGATAAATATATACAATATTTTTAGAATCTGTAATCAGATTAAATTCATTCAGATCAATGGAAATGGCACAAGTGTCTATGTGTGTGTGTAAGATGTTAAATACAGTTTTAGGTTTTGAGGCCTGCTTCTCATCCTTGTGGTTCCTACAGCTTCCTCGGGACTGACGCGTGCGCTCAGCAAGGGCACGTGCTATCTGACTGCCCACTCGTGCGTTATTATAAATTAGAGCTATGTCTAGGAGAAAGACGTGATAAGGAATAAACAGAAAACTGAAATAAAAGATAAATAAGTGAGGTAGTAAATAATAATGCTTATTCTCTATGAGAGATCAAGACAGCTTGATGGATGGATACTGGCTAGAAGAGATCGTCCCTCAGTCAGCTCATTGACTCTGTGTAGGATGAACGGGGTCACGTCTCTTCCTCTGATTCCTTTCAGCCTGTAGATATTTAGGAGTTGCTGATGAAAATGAGAAGCATTTTACCAATACCTAATACCTTAATACCAACTTTAAAAGTTCTTTCAGGACAAAAAATACTCTACAGGATGTGTAGAATAAAATCACCTGGAAGTCATATAGAAAAATGCTTTACATACATGTATCATGTATATCTCCAAACATACACCTGCACCCTTCGGTTAACATAGTGTAATGACTTTGGGACTATTTCCGGGCCAGTCCACTAGACGAGTGCTGGCTGGGGATTGTATCTGTTCGTGTGGTTGTCATGACTTTTATTTTGATATCTGTTCTTTGCCCTTTTGTATTCCTGCTTTCCTGTCCCATCTGTTCCTTGTTATGTTGTCTTTCATTGTTAATCTGTTCTCCCCATCATTGGTTCCCCCTGTATATTTAAACCCCAGGGTTTGCCATGGTTTTTGTCAGTCGTTGTCCTTTGTTAAGGTTGTCTTTGGTTCCCGTTTTGCCTTTGCCCTGTTTCTGCTCATGTGGATTTCTATGTTATTGTGTTTTGTGGATTAAAGACCCTCACTTGCATATGGATCCTCTCTCTCATCTGTGAGCATGAACGTTACACATAGTGTTAATTTCTTCTAAATTAATAACATGATTCCTGTCAGAAATTCACCTCAAATTTTTCAGTTCAATATTTAACTCCTCATTACTACTTAACAGACTATAACAAAACTGTAACGATGACATTTTTCATACTTTAACCAGCTTGGACACTTAAATAAATTTTGCCTGAAGAGATTTAATTAAAACATACGGTTTATAGACATTTAAACATGACCGTTTTATGTTAAGGTAAAAAAAAAACTTTTGGTGTGTCATTACAGGAAAACAGTTGTCACCAAAACAAACAGCATTCATTCTACCTTTGATAGCAATTTATAAACCCTACATTTGACATAATGCCATTTATCCTTATTATAGACAGACTTGGTTTAAGAACTAGGAAAGGGGGAAAAGCATCTGAATAAGTATTGTCCTGGCTGTCTGCTTTACCTAGCTTCAGTTACAGCAGCTTGAATGGCATCTTCTATCTGCTGTCCAGCAGCAGCATGTTCATCTGGAAGAGGCACAGCAAGCAGAACCCCACTCTGAAGGCCCAGAGAGAGTGTACTCGCTGTGCAAGAGAAAGACTATCACATCCACTTAGGAGAAACAATCTGCTACCATAAATATGACTATGTTCCTGAGATACATAAAGAAGTGCTTGACTTACTTTATTCTCTACAACAAACGTGGCACATGGTAATTATTTCAAACTTACCAATAATCTCAGCTGCTTCTTCAGCATTGCGGACATTGTAAGGCGATGTGTATCCACTTTTATGTGAAAAGAAAGCTGGGAAACTCTTTGATTCTCCATAAGTGGCTACACAAACCCCTTGAGTTTCCTAGGATTATAACACACAGGTACATTTTTCCACATTTTGTTACTGAATTTATGTTTTGTGAATACTTACCTGAATGCATTATATTTATCACATCTTCATACTGATTTAATAACTGATTAATAAACTACTTCCTTTAAAAATGGTCATTTTCATTGCGCTTCTTGATCACTGACCAGGAACTCCAGGGTTCGGCCAATATCCAGGATGGACTTCACTCCAGCAGACACCACAGCAATCGGAGTGCGGCCCAGTTCAGTCAGATCTGCACTGATATCCAGGGCTTTAAGGAATATTCACTTATTACTCATTAAGAATGAATACGACTACTGCAATCCATAATCTCATACAGCGAAATGATCATACAGCAATTCTAATCATTCATAAAGATTATGTCTTAAATTCTACATGTTTAATATATATTGTTTCTCATTAAATATTTGACTGTGTGTGGGGGGTGTGGTAGCTTAGCGACTGTTAGGATGTTGGAATATCAAATCCCAGGGCCACCACTGGGGTCCTTAAGGTCCCTGTACATGTGCACAAATCCGCAAGCAGCAGTCCAGTGAAAAGCCGCTAGATGATTCCACATGGAATCCACCAACTTAGTGTAACTTAATGCATCATAAAATATAAGAGGCATTTAAGTTTAGAAGTACAAAACATGCAACTCTATGGAAAGGGAGCAGTTGTGTCTGGATGAATAAAAGTGGCCATGCTCTCTATACGCTCTCTCCCCTGTAAATCACAGAGAGTCTAGCTAATCGTAGGTATCTGTTTGCGTGTATTAGCTTGAAACCTTCCTGGTTGGTAGCTGTCCTATGATAGGTGAGAGCCAACTGGTGTTTGGGAATTGACAAGCAATACATTGATTCTATTGTCTATTATAGTTTAGTAATACTCATTGTGACTTACTATTTTCTCCATCTCGGTGTACTCCACCAATACCTCCAGTCACAAAAATAGGAATTCCCGCCTTTTGAGCTGCGATCATCGTACCCGAGACAGTAGTTCCTCCAGACAAACCCTACATATTCAATCGCTCACATCTCATTCATATTCCTAATGAAGGTCTTTTTTATAATCAGTAAAGAATCACTATGAATGTTTCCACCTTGCTGATAACATAAGGCAAGTCTCTCCTGGACACCTTGAGGGTTGTTTTACTGCGGGCCAGGAAGTCCAGCTCATCTGAAGACAAGCCCACATGCACCTTTCCCTCCAGAACAGCCACTGTGGCAGGCGTCGCACCCTCAGCTCTCACAATGTCCTCCACCTCTTTGGCTGTGCTAGAAATTAATCGTTTATTCGATTCATGTGCGTAACAAATATGATTTTTCCTTGACTGTCATTAAGATGCTTATGTGCGCAGTTTGTGTATAGCTTTACAGCTTTTTTTTGTGTCAGAAAATTAAAATAAAATATAACAATCTGTTGGTGTCCCCCAATGGTCAAACGGATATTGCCTACCTCAGGTTTTGAGGGTATGGCATTCCATGTGTGATGATGGTGCTCTCCAGAGCCACGACAGGCTGGTGATCAGACAGAGCCTCACACACAGTGGGGTGAATTTTAAACAGCACATCTAGGGAAAATACACAATCAATTACACATTACTGAGTCAGGCTGCTTTTGTTACAGAGAAACACTGGCAAGTAATAGGAACTATTATAAGTATATGTATATTTACATACAGATGAGTGACAAATTAAAAGTAAAAACAACATAAAGTATCCCAGTAAGATGAAGGGCCAAAACAAATGAGCAAAACAGTTCCATTGGACGTTGCCATAAATGCTACAAGCCTCTGGCTCTGTAATGAAGCAATGAACACTGCTCTTTATAATAAGATATTCCCTCAGCTGCATGTTTTGTTCACAGTGATGAAGAGCATTATCTAATTGTTCCAAAATCTTCCAAATGAATTGGTATCTGACAGGTCACAAGTGAATGGAAACCATATTAAAACATAGTTCTCACAGCACTTCAGGGCCATTTTTTTTCCTTTAATTTGTCACCTATCTGTATGTTTTTTTGGAACATCTGTCATATAGGTTAATGAAATATGGAGTAAAAGCTTTACCAGATCTACAGGAAGTTGCTGATAGGTAGCGCTGCAGGGTGGATGACAGCTTCCCAAACATTTTTATACCAAAAGAATCTCGGTGATGGAAAAATAATGCAAAGGCAATCAGCTACCACTCAAACAGCAATTATAAGTAAGACAATATAGCAATAAGCTACCGGTGCTTAGGAAAGTGTCAATTAACTGTTGTAGTTAAACAGCAGCATAAGATACATGACTTGAACAACTTTTACAGTATGTTATACTATGCCGGTTGAGCACGTGCCAGTGTACTGACAAAATCCTCAGTCAGGTCACTTACTTGCGAATAGGAGGCTCGAGTCCGTCGTCTCGTGTTACAGCAAGTCTGTCAAAGTCTCGTGCGCTTAAAACACCTCAAATACACAGATTTAGCACTGATTTAAACATATAGATTAGCAAACATGCTAAAGGGGAGGAAGTGAACTTCGACCAGGACTGTAGTCTGTTTGTTTTTGACCAAAGGCCAGGCGCGGTTTAAGTGTGTCCATTTTAGTTGAGTAAATAGCGCAGAACGATGACTTTAACTACTTAAACGATGGTACTGGATAGAATCAACTGATTCACTGAACTGAATCAAATGAATCAAGATATCACGTGGAGCAATGTCGTAAAAATGTCTTTGTCGTGTGTTTGTTGCCCAAGGTTTTGAATTGTTCAATCACTAACAATAAATTCGTTAATTTGTTTGGTTGCTTGTTTGAACTTTATTAAAGGTGCACAGGACGAATTACATAGCTAACAGATAACTTACAGAAAAGGAATACTTTTAGACATTTTTACAATACAATCAGTTACTTTGCAAATCTAAAAATATGATAAAATATAAACATTATAAACGCATCTTAACAAAATACAAGAAAGTCTTTTTTATAAGTAACAATTTATACATTTCCATAACAACAACAACAACAACAATAATAATAATAATAATAAATTGTTCCTTTGCATTCACTCTGTGCAGTCTCTATTTATTTATTTATTTATTTATTTATTCATTTATTTATTTATTTCTAGCATAAATATTACATTCTGTATATAAACATTACAATATATTAATTCAATAAACTTATATAACCTTTAATAGTCTCAATATATTTTTCTGTACATTTCCAATCATAAAAAGGACTATTTTCATATATTAAATGGGGGGGGGGATATTTTTATGACATCAATATTATTTATCCTAGTATGATTATTATTAGCCATTGAAAAAATTAATCCTTAATAAAAAAAAAACCATAATATTAATATTAATCATTTGCACATTACATTCAAGTTAAAGTAAGTTAATTTTGTAAATTTTGCAAGAATCTGAATCTGATTATTTGTTCCATCACTGATTCTAATAAACTACTTGCATAATTTCCCTCAAATATCCCTGTACGGATCAATAAAGTAAGTGCATCAAGCCATCTATCTTACAGAAGACTATCACTTCATTGCTGTTTTATCTTTTTTTTCTTTTCTCTTCTTTTTATTTGATAGATCTGACTACTCCATTTGAGTACAGCTCCAGATATTGAAAGCTATTCTATTCATTCTACTCCACTTCTTCATGTACATCTACGAGCTCCATTTCAAACCAGTTTGGGTTTGATATTTGGTAAGCCTGAAATGCCCCAATGGCATCTTTTAAGGCTCTGCCAGATGGACAACTGTGGTAGTCGTCTCTTCCAAGTCCATCAACGTGTTTAATTCTTCCAGGTTCGTACTTCTCCTTGTTCAGGAGTCTAAAGAAGAGCTCTTCAAATTGCTTCATCAGCTGGTATTTTACAGCTACATGAAACTGAGCAGGCACGTCCTTCTCACTGCACACGTCATCAAAATACGCTACAGCATACTTCCCAAAAGATGGAGCACACACAAATTCTGGTACGATGAGACTGAGAGCAGGGGTCAGCATATCCCCCATGGGCGAGCAGACGTCCTCCCGGGTCATCACCCTGCGCCCTCCGCACATGGCATCCCATTTGGCACACACCCCAGGAGAACACAGGATGAGTATTTTATCAGTACTCTTGGTAAGGCTCTTATTCTGCATGTCCAGCCACTGGATGCTACCTATACTGCTGAGGGATGTAAAGTCCAGCAAGTCGAGTGTGACTTCAGTTGCACATTTGGCCCTGAGGAAAGCACACAGCTTTAGGACGATCTCTGTGTACATGGGGTGGTCCTGAGAGTAGATGATCAGAACTTTACTGCACTCTTGCACTGGAACGACTTCCAGGTCAGTCTTGTCCATGGTGTTATGAGAAGTTGGATCTGTCATAGATGGAAGGTCAGGGAGAACTTAATTAAATCTAATTTCACTTACATTTAAAAACTAATTAAATGCCCTGAAATAGTAAATCATCCTAAAAATGTGATTTTACAATTAACCATCATCAAAGACATTAGTTGGAAAAAAAAACACAGGGTTATATTAAAGTACTCGTTCTAATAATTTATTGTTTTTATAGTACCATCTCAATGATATAGAAGATGCTCCATATCTAATAAGGGATGCGTAATAAGAAATGCATTTAAACAATCCCTGTTTTAATGAAGAAAATTTGATATGAACTTTCCTATAAGGAGATCATTTTTTTTCTGTCCTTTGAATGTAATGATAAATTGATACTTTGATGTAAAAAATGTAAGTCTTGGTAAATAGTTATAGGTACAAAAAAAACTCTACAGGACATGCTGTTATTGAAAAATAATTAATATCTTTGTACACTTATTTTTATATGTATATCAGAACACCCATAATGTTTTTTTTATTTAATGTATACCTGTATGAATGGCTCTAATTCTCTTGTGCAGCAAAACAGCTATGAAAGCAAAGAATAACAGAGCTGCTTGGGCTAAAAGTGTCCAAACCATGCGTTGTCTCTTGACTGAAGGAATGGGATAATCTGAAACGAACAGGAATGTAACGTTGTTGATTACTTTAATACTCGTTGCCTTGCGTCTACATGAATATGAAATGATTTAAGAGTGTATCAAACTTACGGGAACAAATGTCAACCTTTTGTTGGTGATGTGAACACTTTTGCATGCATCGTATAAAAAATGGTTGAATCTGTTAAAAAAAAATGCATGTTTTTTGTTATGAGCAATGGAAACATGAGAAACTCTAAATTTGTCTATTTGAGAACTCACCCCAAAGATGATCTCACAGCGTTTTATCTGCCAAGGGTTCAGAGTGAAATTGACGCTGATTGAAGTACGGTTGTCCTGGAAAATCAAAATGTTTTGACTGATTTTAATATAAAAGCTTCATGTTATGTTAAATGTATAATAAAAAATGATACAAATAAAGTTTACAAAACCAGGCAGCAAATACCTTTGAGACCGTGTGTGACAGCTCGTTGTGGAAATCAGCTAAATGTACGTAGACTTTGTACATGTCTGAGAATTCTGCTGTGTTAAATATCAGTTCAACCTTGACCCCGTTTCCCCTGTCATCTCTCACTGTCCATGTCATGTTAGGATCCCAGAGGCTTCCTGTTATAACACCACATTTCCCATTTGCACATATGATTACATTAAACCATATGGTTATATTAAATACTAATAATTTCTATAGCCCTGAATAAACACAGCTCACCGTTCTCCAAGCAGACACGAAGGCTTCGGAATTTATGCCGTTCACAACCTTTACAAATGTTAAATACTGTTAACCATCTGACATACACTCACTGTCCACATTATTAGGAACATCAGTAAACCTGGACATTCATGAATTTATACTAAGATCCAATCATGTAGCAGCAGTACAATAAGTCAATGTTCATATCAAACATCATAATGAGGAAATTGAGGATGGAAAAAAATCTCAATTAATTTCTCCATTGATGTTGGATGTCACACAAACAACAAACTCTATAATTTAGACACAATGGTGAGAATTGTGAATGACCAGACTGAGATATTTGAGCTAACAGTAAGTGAGTGATAACTTATATAAACTGTTTACAACTGTGGTGAGAGAAAAGCATCTAAGAACGTGAATAGCTGCACAAGCCTGCAGGAGTACACGTGTTCCTAATAAAGGATGATGGATGTATAATATAAGTGTTTAAAAAGATTTTTTTGTATATTTATGTTCTATAATAAAATATGAAAATAAAAGATAAAGGGTAGGCAGTTAGTGATGATAATCTGTTACTTACCTGGAATTGTTATACTGAGCAGTTTCGAGTGTGCCCCCACATCTGGCTTTGGTAAATTAGACACGGAAACCTGATACGTCATTCCTGGATCAACGACAATTTGATCCAGTGCAAAAGACCACTACAAACAAGCAAGTTATAAAACTCACTCCTCAAGGCATGTAGATCATTCATATACTGAACAAGCATGACTACACATCAGATATGATCTTACTGGCTCGAAGTCTGGCTGCTGGATCCAGGTGAAGTTGTTTTTGAAGATATAGCAAAAACACAGACTGTTGTTTGTGGTGAATTCACGCACATGCACCTTCATCCCCTGCAGGCTGTATATGTTTGCTGCAAGAAAAAAAAAATTTTGAAAAAAGAAGAAAAAAGCAAGTGAATGAACTCTGAAATAAAATGAATGTCATATAAAGTCTCTGCTGTGACTAATAGATTTAACTTCTGTATCTTACCGTCAGAAAACTGTGTCAGTCTAAGAGACAGCACAGGAACGGTTACTTTCCTCTCATCCGCTTTGGATTTCACCTGGATGTCTACGATGGGGTGTGGACTTGGTGCTTTGGATCTCGGCTTCACCCAGTCATTTATTGAACAGTTTGGCCTGCCTGAGTTCAACACAGAAAGATTGATGGTGATATATCAAGTGATGAAGGTCTTTTACCTTTTTTTTTTTTTTTTTTTGCAAAAACGTCCTGTTTCACATCTCCCAGAAAAAGATTTGTTTTGTTTTTACTGTTTAATTGTTTTTCCCTTATTTAATTGCTAGAAAAATAAATAATTAAAATAAATAATTATTTATACTAAAACTAAATTAAAAGAAATTTGTTTCCCTTCAAATTTTTTAAATAGAGAAAAATTGAACATCAGATTCTGCCAGGACTATAAATGAGTGCTTTATTAAAGGCATTTGTTTGGCCAAGAAGTTACTGCATGACTGTAAGTTACTGTAAGCTGTGATCTGTCTTATAGTTTATATTAGACAGTGTTAGTCTCTTAGACATATGTAACATACTGTGAAATACAGTATACGTGTACCTAATTAAAATATGCCACATCAGCCTAGATAGATCTAAATGTGTATCCATAATATAAAACTACTGAACATTTTACAGTTAATTATATACTTATAAACTAGTCTAGAGTACATCTATCTATATATTTGTGTCTTCCTGTTAAATTGGCACCAATAAATGAAAGCTTTCTCTTCCCATGGTTCTCAAAGATTTAATAAATAAATAGAATGAAATGTGATACTTACTTACTTGGACACTGCAGGTTAAACCCTAACAAAGAAACAGGAGCGTAGTTAGGCAATCAGATTAGAAAGATTCAGATATTTTAACATAAACATTATGAAGAAAACTGCCTTCTCACTTCCTGAGAGCACTGCAGTGGAGGCTGCTCTATCAACCCAAGAGGACAAATGTGTACAATCACACATGAGAGCAACAAACAGACAAAAATCATCTTTTAATATGTAAGACTAATGCAGGACAAGTAGAATGAACCGTCCTGAAGATGGAGGCTCAGGAGTGAACAGCTTTTTCACAGAGTAAACAGGAAATGTGAAGATCAGATAACTGCCGCAGAGAAACCTTTACCATTTCGTGTGACACGCACCTCGTCAGGAATTTCAATATTTCCGATTCTTTCTATGTACATTTTATGGCTAAAAGTTTAGAAACATGGAAGCCATACACATATTCTCTAACACACACATCTTATAAATAAAATCACTAATTCTATATCAGTAATTTCCATAATATAGACATTTATCTTAATTATATTTTATACCTTGTTATGGAACCTTTATAGAAATACTCACTAGAGGGCAGTAGGCAGTAAAATATCAGTTATATCAATTTCACAATTTCTTTGTGAAAGCACATATACGCTTCATTCACGGTGTCCTTCTACACTGTTATGGCTTATTTCATATTTCATATTTCAACACATAATATCATGCTCATATCTCACCTTATTTAATATAAACTGTTATAAAAATCAGCGAGAACAATACCTACAGAAAGGATCATAGAATGTGAATGTACAAAGCTGATAAATATCAAATTATTTCAATAAACCTGCTTAAAATTCATTCAACCCAATCAAATTCACCGACGCCCCGCCCCTTTCCGGTGTTTTACCAATCATTCTCTTCCGCGCCTGCACGCGCATGACAGTTTAATATCAGTCGATTTTACACACAGACAGCATGAAGACTGTACGTGGAATCGTTATATAACCTTTAATCTTTGAGCACAAATTGAAGTAGTTTGGATAAAGGATAAAGAAAATACATGGTAGCCATTTGTCTTGGAAGCTGCTTGGATTTCGACATCGTTAGGAATAAAGTTAGCAAGCTGCCAAAAACCAAACCACTGAACGAATAAATTAGACATTACAGTAGACATTTATTATTAGAGCAGGTGGTGTTTCCTAGTAAAGTATCGTTTACTATTTCCCAATGAAATTGCATATGAATGCTATAAAAATACTATTATTAAATACAATGACAGCCTCTGTTTTCAAAATGAAATGTATCTTCAATATAAAATGTGTTCCGTCTTGCTGAGGCAATCAGGGTATGTGCCATGGTACTTGTAGGAAACAATCCACGAATGAACAAAATCTGACTATAATAACTAATATGTCTAGTCAGCAAACCAGTTGTGTTAAAATAAATTAACTCTCTTCAACAGTTAACATGCTGCTTATGTGAATTCAAAATGATTTATTGTAAAATATGACTGTTCTATATTGACTATATTAAAATTCACACAAAATAGTTTATTCATCTGGTTTGGTTTGGTTTATGGAAATAAGCTATGTAAATAAATGTTACTAATAATATAATACAAGTAGCACATCTAAATTTTGTTTCTCAGAGGAAAAAAAAGGTTGGAAACCCCTGGATTAAGCTCGGCAGTGTTATATAAGAAGCTTTGAGAAGCCTCATCGCCTCACTCTGTCACTCATACTAATACTCACCATAAGATTATTACAAATTCCATCTCCTGTCTGTCAGCCAGCTGCAGATAACGACTGCAATGCTCATTAAGATAACACTCTTCTACACATTTATGCATGATACGTTCTATATAGAACCAGGAGAAGCTACAGGGGATTAAAAAAACAGTTTCTCTTATACATACCATCATACTAAGTGGGGGATAGCAGGCACTAACTATGGACAGAGGCTAGTAGAAACTGGAATCCTTAAATTGTGGAGTCTGAGAGCACTTCCCATTCTCAGAAAGTTATGATGTTGGCTGTCCAAAACATTACAGTGTGACAAATTTATTTTATTTTTTTTTACTTTTGTAGAAAGAAGAACAGCAATGGTTGTAAGTACAAACTCACCAAATGGTATAAAGTAAAGGCAGGGACTATTTAATATTTCTAGACCAGACTGCCAGATTTCTCAGTTACGCACCCTATCAATTTAAACTTGGATAATGTCTCTCAGATTTCATGTACTTTGGGGCTAATTTATTTTAAGTCTGTTTGCTGACACAGCCATTACACATCATTGAGTGTCATTGAGTGATTGTATGGTAATTGTTTGGAATGTTGTGAAAGCTAATTTACAGAATAATTAAATATGGTCTCAAACCATGTTACAGTCCACAAGTGAGCAGGTAAGGACACTTGAGTTATATCTTGCCCTTACCCCATTTCTACAGCTATGCGGGGCACATGCCTGTCGAATACATTCTGCATTTATGGTCTTCAGGGGCTGATCATAACAGTCACCTCTTAATTCCTCAGTATTTACAAGGAGGTCATTCAATTTGAAAACTTTGGTGATAACGACTACTAAGTATTGACATGGATTTGTGTTACAATAATGATATATAGTTATGTGATTTGATCTATTCTGCTTACAGATTTTTTCTGCTTGGTAAACACTTGGTAAACTTGGTAAAAATGTAAAAGTGAATGAAGCTGGGCTGGTTTTTAAACATGTATGTCTTTTATGTAAATCCTGGATTTATATGGATTCCGCAAATACCAAAGATGCCCAACTGTGTGTGTGTGTGTGTGTGTGTGTGTGTGTGTGTGTGGTATGGGTTTTAGTGCCCCATATGAATGCCGCACTAAATGGAGTCAGAGATGAAGGACACATGCTAATGCACACGTGAAAGGGACACAAACGCATAACAGAAATAATTTAAGTGCTCTATTTTGGTGAGCCATTCACAAGAGAGCATTCAAACCATAAATCTATCATCCAAAAATCATAAAATCCCTTTTCTTCTCTGGTTCCACCGTACAGATCACTCTCCCTCTTTCTCATCTACATCAAGGTAGGTTTGGATCATGACTCAACTAATGAGGTAGATATGTTGTCAAATAATATTAGCTGCCTGTTGATTGTGACTAAGTTACTGTACTCACAACAAACTCAAGGACTTTTCGGATCTTGAAACTTCACGTTCTCAGAATTGAAAGTATCAAGCATATTTTTTTCATGTATTTACGTATACAGTGTACATAACTGGACTTCAAGGATAACCGAAAGCTTTACTCTATAAGTTGTATTATAAAAACAAACGAACATAACCATGAATGCTCCTTCTTAGATAAAAGATACATAATAATGGTTCCAAAATATGGAAACTCTCCAGTGATCTGGAAAATTACAGTTCCTGTATTTCTGAGAGTGTATGTATCATAGCTGTTGTACCAGGGTTGTAAAGAATGTATGAGACTTGATCAGACTACTGAGGCTAATTTTTGAGTTAAATGTTTTATGTAATACTATAGGTAGTTTCTTCGGTGCTAGTCAGCAATCCTGAATTCAGGAATGGAATTATAGATGTAAACTGCGTAAAATTTACGCAGTGAGGAGGTGCCAAAGGCGCTCGCACGCCAACATGAACACTGCGCAAACAGCCTTTAAACTTGGTCGTAAATGTGGTTTGTGTGAGGCGCAAATTTAAGTTCAAGAAACGCTGTCAAATGGAAATGAGAAGACTAAAAAGAAAACGCACATTCAGGGACAAAAGATACATTTGGTAATAGAGTGAGGTTAATACGGCTGAGATGCTATTATATCCCCCGTTTTTTTAATCTAATAAAGTTATTAAATACTACTGCAAGCAAATGCTAAAGCAATTAAAAATTATTGTATTTGATTGCGGCTCTGGTCCTGTTTAGTATGTGCAGTTTATTTGTTAAATGTAAGAAAATCGATTGTTTATGATGAATGAGGGTTGCCAGATCTGCTTAACAAAGGCGTTATACAACATTTCGCATTCCTGAATAGTTATTTAACCAACTTTCCAAATGGTTCAGCATTAAGCATGCTACCATGAATTTGAGTGGTTAAAAAAATAACCAGAGATATAGTAAATCTGATTCTGAAAGTAAAAATACTGCGTGATACTTAAGCGCCTGGCAACTGCCACCTAGCGATAAATGAAACCTGCTTTGATTTGGAGGACAATGATGCTCAAAACTTGTCGCTCATTTATAAATCTAGTTTATAAATATTTCTAACTGAATAAGAAATCTGTAATATGAAATAATGTAATTCCAGTTTCGTCAGGTTTTTTTCTTAGATAAGCCCGCACTTGCGCAATGAACTTTTTGGACTTAATATCCCACCGTGTGCTGCTGTGGACGAGTGTCAAGAGGAGACCTTGAGGAGTCACATCAAAGCCCTTTATTAGCTCTGATTTTATGTGCTGGAATAATCACCTGTCACTCACTGATTGAAAGGTGTTGGCATGTGGCCATTTTCATACATACGTCTGACCTCAGCGGAGTTTAGGTTATTTTAAAAAAAAAAAAAAAAGGAAGAGTCCATAACCTTGTATGACAACCTTCTTGGGTGACAAGGACAAAATAAAGACAGGTTGTTGTGTGGTTGCCTCTAAAGATTTCAGCCCAGGCCAAGATTTTATGGTAGCCCTGGTTGCCATCAGGCAGCTTCAAGGCTGCAGCTGCTGGCGTATCTGGGAGAGAGAAAGGAACGGTAGCAATGTTCAAATATAGCCAGACAGGAGCACTTATAGCACCACTTGGCCTTCAATTAAGCAACTACAATATAACATGAACAAATACACAGAACAGGACAGAGAACATTATGTACTAAATTACAGATCTATATTCAGTCTGTTGGAATTCAGATAAAGCTGCTCTCATGTCTTTCTAAAATTGCTTTATATCATCTTGGTAAATGGCATTGGTGTTAGGCAATGTTTCTGAATGGTTACCAGCCGAGTTGCACATACTATCCAGCTATATCAGGACTGAATATATTTATTTATTTATTTATTATTTATTTAGCATCAGTAACACTGTGCTTTTCTTTTCTTAAAGGGCACAAACAGAACAATGTCGGAAGGGTAATTCGACAACCTTTTGTTGATTATTTTATAGTACAATATAACGATTATTAATCAGAGGTTTATTTAATTAATCATTAATTGCTATGTTTAATTCTTTTTTGTTTGTTTGTTTGTTTTTTCTCCTCTACATAACAACACAGACCGGTAAGTTGAACCATGAAGTCTTCTACTATACTGTTTTTTCACAATATACAATGCAGTGCAACTTGTGGATCCAATTTTACATATAATTTCTCTCATAACTATATTATGCATTTTGTATTAGATGAACTGCAGTTCCTCAGTAATTCATTTTCAGTAATATACTTTGTTTTTTCACTTTCAGAAAAAGAACAAGATCACGGCCACACGCCGGCTACAACTAAAAGTGAGTCCCATTCATGTATTACATCAGGAATAAAACCTGATGGTTGTGCATGCTGTTAAATAGGTTTTCAATACTAATACATCATAAAGGGTTTTATTTCTTTAATATCCCTGGCAAATTGTCAACTAGTATTGTAACTTCTTAACATTATCGAATGGTGCATGATGTTTTTTTTTTATCCATTTTTAGTTATATTTAATGTTGTTTTATCTAGTATTGTTTATATTATAACAGTTCCCTCACCAACCCTTATCTTTTCACTATCTTAATAATAATGATAATAGTAGTAGTAATAATAATAAAAATAACAATAATAATAGTCAGTGCTGATGTAACAGAAGTTTAATCAAGAGATATTTGACCAATCAGAATCCAGTATTCAGCATGCCTAGTCTATTGGGGCTCTGTTTGTTCAGTTCCACTGTCTCATCTTTGAATCCTTTCTCAACAGGGCAAGCTGCTAAAGAAGGCAACATCTATGCTCGTAGCTGAGAAAGAACAGAACAAGCGTGAGAGGGAGAGTGCCCTGAACGAGAGAGTCCCTCCACTCAAACTCTCTGGACTGTCTGTACAGGAGCTGCAGGTAGACAGTGAATCACACTGCTGTCTGTAGTGTACGAGACGGAGCTGTGTAAAATCCCGACAGATAATAATTTCTCAAACGTTTCCTCACAGGAGCTCTGCAAAGAACTCCACCGCAAGATAGACACTGTTGATGAAGCGCGATACGACCTTGAAGTTAAAGTGGCCAAAAATGAAAAGGAGGTACTGTATTGTGTTCACGTGTCAGCACTGATAAACGTTTGCTAGCAGGACTAAACTCCTTTGTCTTTAAAAGATAAAAAGACATCAGTATAATGTTTTGTCTTGTCTTAAAATGGATTATTTTGGATTTTTGTCCATCCAACGCAATTGATTATAAGACAATATACACAGAGGGGTAAGAAGGAACAAGGCAGGGGCTGAATTCTTTCCAGCCCAGATTGTAGAATTATGAAGCCTATCAGTGACAGTCACATCAGGAGAAAACACTGAGTGGAAAACATCCTAATTTCAATCTGATCTTTGTCTAGGCTGCTAGTTTTCACAAACACTTGTGTAATAATTTGACTTAAATTATTCTAATTATACCTTTGATTATAATGTATTGATCCACACTAATAATTTCATCTACTTCATCTAATTTCACCACCAGACATCACTGTACATCAATGTGTCTGAGTGTGGAAGACGAATGAATACAGAAGCTCATATTTATAGGACAGAAGCTCATATTTATAGTACAATGGGCTTCATTGTATTCAGTACTAGAACTCTATAATTCTGTTCAGTTCTACCAGAATTTCATGATTTTGTCAAGCTTACAATTTTTCAAAATCAAATCAGATGATGATGATGTGTCGTGTGATGACAAATCCTTCTATCATAAAAAATAATAAATAAGTACACATGTGTCTTCACTGATTAAAATTAGTTTAAAAGAAGAATCCTGTGCTTGTGATTGCATCAATTCTGCGCAAATTTCGAATAAAACTGAACTTTCATAGACAAAAATGCTGCAAAATTTGAAAAACCACCTTAGTGAAATTCTGGATGAATTGTCTGTTATGAAATATTGCAGCATTCGCATATGCGTTTATATTTTATTGTTAAAAGTGTTATATTTAGGAGTGGGTCTAAACACAATCTTCACTCTTGTAACTAACAACTGTTCCTGTTATAGTCAATGTAATGAATAAATAATTTATAGTAATGAAATATCTGGTGGAAATTGTGTTAAAACGGTGTAGATCTTCAGTAACACAAACGCTGTTTTGCTGCAGATTCAAACACTGACACAGAAGATTGGAGAGATAAAGGGAACCATGAACAGAACCAAACTGAAGAGAGTGAAGAAATCTGCTGACGCTATGCTCGGTGCTCTGACTGAATCCAAAATGTCATCAAAGGCAGACTTTAAAGCCAACCTTAAGACAGTCAAGAAAGAGGAAGAGAAGGTAAGCTTTAAAGTGACGCTACACCAGGAGATCTGAAGTACTAACGTTGCATGTGCATTATTTTCTCATTAAGGTATTTTTTTTTCCCAACAGAAGGAAGAGGTGACTGACTGGCGTAAGAACGTGGAGGCCATGTCTGGTATGGAAGGCAGGAAGAAGCTCTTTGATGCCGGTCAATAAAAGCTTGAGATGTAGGATAGTCAGCTTGGAAACATGACATGTATTTCATGGGTTTTGTGTAATATTCTGTAATAATTAAGCGACATTAACTACAAACCCGTAACAAAGGTATAATCGATGACATGGTGCCCCGTGACGAGACGATGAAATCAAAACATTATATTCATTTTGCTTGTTCTATGACCTTCCATGGATTCATGAAAGGAGATAAACTGTTTGTGTCCCAAAGTTGTGTCAAACCTGGATTTTGTCAACATCTGCAGTATCTATCCTCCGTTCATTCACGTCTTTCTGTGTTGTATAGAAATACACTGTGTGCATGGATCTGATCCACTAGAGATGGACGAACTGTACTTGATCTATTGTGTGTAAACCATGTTACGTTGTAAGATGGCAGATTCTGCAAACTTTTCTAGTTACTTGGAAATTCATCTTACAACTACAACAACAGTAACAGCATTCCACAATTAAAAACGATGCAATGTATTAAAGAAATCGGTGTGTGTTCCATCCAGTGTTGCTGTTTAGCGACTAAAAAATAGCTTATTTTAATATACCTACATATATAAGATAACATTTATCAAAATGGAAATCTGATTAGAAATCCTCCACA
>JAOTRN010000036.1:10611125-10621144 GCA_028566695.1 Bagroides melapterus
CGCCCCCCATCCGCCAAATCACCTACAACCCCCAACCACCAGCCCCCACCGCCATTCGTCTCTGCTTTGTACTCCAGCCTGGCATCCTACAGTGCGGCGGGCTGAGCAGCTTACTGAATGTTAAAGCCTGCGTTCTCGTCGAGGCTTATTAATCATACAGAGTGAGAACTCATCCTGTTGCTTTCTCTGCTGGCTGCCTACCACTGTCCTTGACATTCATGCTCACAGGAAGTCTGACGTACGCGGTCTGAAATATCGTGTGGGCTTGTCAGAGTGTGTGCCAGGTATTCTAAAGCATTTTGTTTGTTCATGCGTGAGTGTGTTTTTTACGCCTATAGTCCGCTCTTAAATGACTTTCTAACACGACCACAAGTCTACAATATTCAGCAGTTGGCCCTTGTCAGAACAGTAGTGGAGCTTTCAAACACCATGTACATGTCTAATATTATATTCAAAAATTCATGATCTTTATTGTCATGTCTACCTACAGTAGGTACAATGAAATTATTATTTTGTTTTAGCCTCACGGGAACAAGGAGGTAGAAGGGCAGTGAACGTTAAGACGACAACAAAAAGTAAATAAAAATAAGAAACATCAGAAAATAAAATATTTGCAATAAAAAATGCATAAAATATCAAATTTACAGTATAGTAAAAAAAATACAATTTTAAATTTACAATATAGAGAACAGTTTTCTTATTACGCTGTAGCGCAAGTATAAAATGAAATCAAAATATTCATCTGGTATGTCGTAATTAACTGTCCTTTAACCCTTCAATGCTGTTGTCTGGATATTTTGTTTGGCACACTTCTTTCTCACCTTACGTTCACACTAAAAAGTGATAACGTGACAGACGAGCAGTCATTGTCTTCATATGGATATAACACAGAGCTGAGATTCCAGCTACAGCTCAGCCCAACAACAGAGATTTTCCCAATTCTATGCAAATTAGGTACGACACTATAACGAGATTAAACAACTAGCTGAAATGATTACTCTGACGGATCGCATGGTGCATGTGGTCTGAAGTTTCTTGTTTCCCCACTGTAGTTCCTCCCTGCAATTAGTTCCTCATTTGCTGTATGACATGCAAATACTGAAGAATACCTTATAACCATGGCTTCATTTTATCTCGATGAAGAAAAATTGAGGCTTGGAAGGAAGTAGCAGAGATCATCACTGATGCCTCTGGTGAGTATACAGTAAGCATGAGCTGCTAATTTGCCAAAGAAACTCGTATGAAGCCTTGAACGTAACATGCAACCAATATTCGCAGTGATCAGTGCATTATTTCATTTGTGTTTAACTCACCGTAGTTAGCTTTCGAAGCTGAATATACTGTGAGATAAATAATTCCATGACATGAAAACATTTTTTATTAAACACAGCTCCGATGCAGAAATTCACATGAAATTTTAACCAGATGTTGGTATTAACGCAGGAAATCTATACAGCTAAAGAAACAATCCATAAAAAGGTTTACTTAATAAAGTGGAATGACACCAAGAAAGAAATGAAACAGCAGTGCACCAAAGGCAAAGCCAGGCAAAGCAGTGGATGATTTCACCAAGTAGTTCTACCTCCCGCCTATGCAAATTAGAATCAGCTGGGTTAGTGCACGCTCGAAGGTTAAAAAAAGGCACCTGACTCTGAATGCAAGCAGACAAACATCTCATGATGGGTAGAAACAAAAAAGCTCTCCCAACAGCTTCGCTAAAAGATTGTTGTGTAACATAACAATGGCACTGATTATCAACCGAACTCCTAAATGTTCCTGTAAGCACCATTGGGGCCATTATCTGTAAGTGGAAGGAACGTCAATACATCATCAACCGACGACACACAGGAACTTCTCACGGGATTTCTGTTCAGGGAGTCAGAAGTTTAGTCAGAAGAGAAAACAGCCGCTCAGAAAGAGCTTCAGAAAGACAGCAGCATGTACCGTTGTCACAGAGAAAACAATAAACAATGCACTCCAACGAAAGGCTCCATTATCACAGTAATACACAGGCTTTTACAAATGTTGTGGGCCAAATTTCAAACAAGCTTCAACACGCCTTTTCTTCAGTAATGGAGCCTTCCTTGGTGAGCGTACATAGAGGCAATGGTGGTGTAGCGCATTGTCTATTGTTTTCTTATTGACAATAGCACCTGATGCCACCCGATGCCTCCAGGTCTTTCTGGAGCTCTTTCTGAATGATCCTTGGTTCTTGAGCTACTCTTCTGACAAGGCTTATGATCAGAAATCTCATAAAGAGCTCCTGTGCCTGGGTGGTTGATGATGGATTGATGTTCCTTCCACTTGAAAATAACGGCCCCAATGGTGTTCACAGGAACGTTTAGGAGTTGTGAAATTCATCGGTAATCAGTGCACAAAACTCTTTTTTTAAAGGACGTAGTAAAGTTATTTGCCTCTACACATCACGAGATGTTTGTACGCTTGCACTCAGAGTTGGGTAAGCCTTTATCTAACCTTTGAGCACGCACTAACTCAGCCGATTATAATTTGCATAGGCAGGAGGTAGAACTACTTGAAATCAGCTGCTGCCTTGCCTTGCTTTGGTGCACTCCTTTTTCTCAGTCTCCTCAATAGTTTTTTATTAAATATAACCTTTTTTTGTATTGTAATATGATTTCTTTATCTACAGCTGCTACTGTTTCTCAACAGAACTCAAAGGACGAGTGACACAAGCAACTTGTCTCTCGCTAGTGTGAACAAAGGTTAAACTGAGCGACGATGCTAAAGTTAACTTACTGCATTCATTCCTGCTATTCCTTTTAATAGCAGAGAATGAATTCTTCAATAATCATGTTTTAGCTAATGAATTGTAACTGGGGCCCAAACCCAAAGCAAACTAAAAGAGAAAGAATCAATTAAGCAAACAAATTCAACAACAAACTCTTTCTTTTAACGCACTAGTAAGAAGTTAGCTAACAGCTACAATTTTGGCCATAGTGAAGGATCTTGTGTAAAGCATGTAAATAACCCCACACCCTTAGCATAAAGTCACTCAATTCTTAGACAAGACTCACAGCTAAGTTTCATATCCGGTCTGAATTATGAATCAAAATAGATTAGTGTTAGTGCATTCACAAAAATTATCTGATGGTAGCTGGATTTATGTGATAACAGGCTCTCAGTGTCAAAACAATGTAGTGTGGCAAGTGACATTATTTGTATCTACGCTCATGGATCAGTAGCCATGCTTGTTGATTATACCAATATTGGATGTTATACATGTATAGACATGAATACTGATCAGAGCAGGGTTAGGTTTCTGGAAATTTGCACATTCAAGTACTTTATACAGAAGGACAGCGTGAAAAAGGCTCATATCTAACAACAGCTGTGACTAATGGCATGAATGCTTTTGTAACATACACTGGATGGAAAATGCCTCATATTAAACCTTAAATGAATCTGACACTGAAGGCTCCTGTCCTTAAGAGGTTGTTTTGCTTTGCAGCCAGCAAACAGCCATTAGCACTGTGCTAAAACAGTATGAGAAACTCCCATAAGTGTTGTTTCATCAGAATTAAAGGAAGTCATTATGAATGCTGCAGCAGTAGAAGTCAAAATCACTTTCAGCCCGTGTGAGAGCTTTTACATAACAGATAACGGTGCACTAACCAACCAAAGAAACTAAACCTCCATGTGGGTGGAGGAAGCTGTTTCTCTGTCATTCATAATTCACCGGCTGCACTCTGAATAACAGCCTTTGAGGAATAGTTTGACATCCCAGATGAATAATTAAAAGGTGCCCTTTCTCCCATTAAAAGAGACAGACAGATAGCATTTCCATCGTCTGATTGGCCAGACACAAGTCTCTGAAGGCTGCTGCGGCTTTTCTAAATGCCATGCTGTCAGTAACTTCAAATAACAAGTCGATTACACTTTTCATCACGCATGCATTTCATGCCAAAAACTTTTTTAATGAATCGTTATTATTAGACATTAAGAAGCAGACGGGCGTTCAGAGACAGGTTTTATCTTGTCAATTAAATGGAACTTTCTGTCTGGGTCCAGTATTTATATATAAATTGTAAGTGTTGCTTTGCAGACACTGGAATCTGAAATTGAATATCCACATCTGGGAAACAGAATACGTCTTAAAATGCTTTGACTCCTTCAACAAATCCTCGAGTCTCAATAGTTTCCTTGGCATCATCAATGACACGCGAAGATCGAGGAATTGTTAATGAGATCAATTAAGTAATGAAGTGCTGCTTTGATTTTGGAAAAGAGCCCTGCTCTACTAAGCCCTGTTCTTTAGTCTGCATCCATTTCCGATTGGACGAGTGGGAGGACGAACAGCCTTGTACTATTCATAGTCTGGTGAGAAATAATTCAAAGCTATCTGAGAGAAGATCTCGCAAATCTCTGACAGCAGGAGGAATGGCTGAGGAAATCTTTTGTCTGTCTCCGTAAGACTGTGAGATGATGTTATGTAATGTGGTTTGCCTTTCTGAGATCAGTGCACGAGTGATGGGAATTATCTGAATACGGGACAGGAGGGAAAAGTCAGTCTTCCCATCGCTGTCTTAAACACATATAAGTGATTAGTATTTAAAAAAAAATACATACGCACGCTGGTGTAAGATTTACTCGCATAGTCTATCAACGTATGATCGGTTTTATTAGTTCGCATTTTGTATTGCGTTTGATTCTATTTTAAAATAACACACAATAAACAAACAAAAGCCAACACTGACCTTAACTGTCTTCATCGTGCTCAGAAAGTCCTTTTACTCTTTAACTCATCCAGTCGCCTTTCAGTCTTCCTCAAAACCGAAGCATGGCTCAAGCAAAAAGTCTAACGCGCGCGAACGCGGAACCCGTTTTATCTTTCCAACTTCAGTTGCATGCCAGGTGTCCGCGAGGAGGTCCGCGTCCGCGTGACGCTGCGCTCGTGTACAGCTGAAGTGTAGCGCGCGCGTTGGCGCATGCCCGCTTCTATTCCTGCGCTCCCTCGAGACGCTGCGCGCGCACTGCCAAGCAACAGCTCGAGCCCCAAAGCACCAACACGATGACAACCTCCGCCAAGTTTGCTCTTCTTGTTAACGGTTCTGCGCCTCGGTTTCAATTACAACTGATTGTACTATCACGGTTTTAAATCCACAAAAATATACACGGACTGAATGGAATATATACACAAAACATCACATTATTTTATTAGTTTATTATTAACAACAAATATCAGGTGATTAGTAAACATTATTATTTCCTGTTAACAAAAAAAATCTAGGCGGGGAAAATCCCAGAAGAAATGGCAAAACTGAGAACAAATCAACCAGAAAACCTGCATACTGACAAGAGATTGCTGATTTCTGTATGTTTCAGCTTATCAAATCCACCTTTTGAGGACAACCGGTTTAAGATCATATCGCTTTACATTAACGAAATAAATAAGAATTAGAATTGCTCTAGACCTACATACAGTGTCTAAATCTTCACTCCTATTGAACTATCCCACATTTTGTAGTGTTACAGCTGCAATCACACCGGCTTTATGTGTAAATAAATTTGCCTCTCCCAAACCAATTATATTAGAGAGGGCTGGTGCAAATAATAGGGGGGCAAACCCCTACTCCAGTTCTCCCCATAACCAATATTTACAATGCCCTCTAACCCCAACAACCGACCCCATAAACCCAAAACCTTAAAACGATACATCGCACAGCACGTAACATTAATCAAATAAACGTAATTAAATTTTATTATGTGACCATTCGTTATATGCTACCTACACAAACTGAGAAAAGTAGTTAAACGTTGGTAAAAGTAGGTAACAAAAAACAAAAACAAAAAAAAGTTGGTACAGAGACATGTCAAGCGCAGTAGAACGAGGCGAGTGGCAAAAACTATTCTGTGCTGAGGGGGCGGGGCTTTTTTCTGGGTGGAGCTACTGCAGACAGATCATTGTCCATTGGCTGTAGACTCAGTCAGAAGTCATGCTAGTATTTTTCTATTATTATTCAATATCTTTCCCTAAAATAAAAACTAATCAAGCTTTGATTGGGTGGGAAAAACTGCTGCTGTCAGGCCAGCTCGCAAATTTCTCACAACATTTAATATAAACAGTACAAAATGTTCACTCACATTAAGTTCTTTATCCTGATCTGGACTGTATCCAGAGTCTGTGGTACATTATAGGGCAGAAACTCACACCAAGGGGCAATTTATCTTGGACAATGCACCTACTTGCGCACAAGCCTGGTTCAGATTATAATCAGAGCACAGGGTCAAACCCTAAACCCTGGAGTTGTGAGACACCAACACCACACCTCCATGCTGCCCATTTTAGCTCCCATTCCATCCATAAGTACATATAAACTAGTTACTTAATCAGTAAAATAAAAAATTAAGAATGTACATTTCAGATTATGCCAACTCGGTCTTAAGAATAGAGTTTTTACGTTTAACAAATGATATTCAGTATTACTGTGTCATACTTTCATAGAACAAGACTTCAAAATCAAATAATCTCCGAGCACAGATGAAAATCGTTGAGCAACATGTAACACAGTTAGCATTTACCAAAAACACGTTGTGCAAGCTTAACATCAGCATACAAAATAATTTTACAACACACCTGAACCCTTATCCTTCAAACGAAACGAACACGATAATGAGGAGCACCCGGCAAAATTTCTGGCTCTGAGATGAAATTATAATGCGGTACTCGGGTGGAGTGTTTCACACCCATCCTTGAAAAAGGATGTAAACAGGATATTTAAACTCCCTTAAGGTCCAGAAAATTATTCAGTTATTCATCTAAACACATTATTGTAATTCAGTAGCTACAGGAAAGTTATGTAGTTAGAAGCAGGCCGTTTTCTAGGGATACGGAGTATAAATCTTTGCTAAGGGCCAGAGCGCTATAGAAAGTCCGCTGATATTCAGAAATTGCAGTCTGAACTCATCAGTTTTGATTGAAATAATTATGAATTTATTTAAATTATTAAGACAGGGTGTGAGGAAGATTTGCTAAGCTAAATTGTCCCTTGATGTGATTTAGCGTGTGACTGTGCGTGTGTGTGTGTATGGTCCTCTGTGTCCTATCCAGGTTAAGAATAATAGTCCCAGTGTATTTGTATACTCAGGTTTATTTTATAAAGGGAAAAAAGCTATAGATTAATCTCATGGATGATTACAGATTAATCTGCAGTGATGTAAAAATGAATGCCTGTGTTACAGTCTGTAAAAATGACCAACAGGCTTTCTCACCACACGTCCTGATTCAGATATTCATCATCTCCTCCATGTCTTAAATTATTGATGCCTAACATGTTTTTAAAATTTTGTTCCGGCAGTGAAAATAATGACACGAATTTATCGAAGTTGTTACATTTATTAGCGTCTTTGACAGATCAAATAAATCTCAACAACAAGTTTATATAAATCATGTCAGCTTGGACATAACATGTTTAATGAATGTAAAGGTGAGAAATAAAACATCTTTAAAACTTTAATAAATAGCCCTATGATCATTGTACATATCACTTGGCTGCTGTCTGTATAATGAAAGTATCTTGATCTATCCAGAGAAAGCGTTCAGGTTCTTTCTGTAAAACATGCTCTATAGCTGGAGTTTAGGTCATATTTTATCCTCACATTGCATAAGCATTACATAACAATCTCTTTACATGTGTAGTGACATGAATTTGTGGATCCAGTGCACTTGAGCTCACTAGCAGGATGACCACAGTCGCCTTTAGTTCTTGTGTCTTTCCTTAAAGTCATTAGCTCAAGCAATACAATAGGACTGACTCTTTCCACCTCAGGACATCATGGATCCTTTTTTACGGATGACATCTTGTTGCACTTATCAGAGATATCATCCTCTGTAGCTTAAAATATTTAACAACTTCAGATGCCGTAGTGGATATAAAATTACTAAGACAAAGTGCATTCTAATGCCCTTGGCAGAATCCGGTAAGTATGCCTACGTAATTCCCGTTAGCACTGATTTATAAACGAATACGGATTAATCCCTCTCTCCGGGCGCTCTGTAGCTCAGTTAGGACCTACAGAGATGTGGTTCTCTGCACAGGCCGGGGAATATGTAATGCTTTCTGAGTTTTCCATATTATTCTCCATAAACTCACTTTCTCTTAACAAAATTGCTTTCAAGGTCTTAAAGAATTGATCTGAAATAAGAAAAAGAAGCAAGGGCCACGTTGGTATGGTGATTAGTGGTTAGTGTGGTCTGACTTACATCTCTTCGATTCCCAGCTCTGCCATGTGTGCGGAGTTTGCATGCTCTCTCTCTGTATCTCAGGGCTTTCCTCTGAGAACACACCAGTGTCATATATATTAGCATCCACAGTATGTGTGTTTTAATGTCCTGTCTGTCCAGTGTGTACAGTATGTTAGCTTGGGCTCTGAGTCTCCTGGGATAGGCTCCAGGTTTCCTGTGTCCTTGTAGATAAGGGGTGTAGAGAACAGATGGACGAATAAGAAAACAAGATAAAAACTTTATAAAGACTGACACTACAAGTACGGATTTATAGTCGTAACAAACTCTAGAGGAATAAAGACTTTGTGAGGATTTTACTAGTTATATCGATGCAAAGTACAATGCAAATATGCATCGAATAAAAATTCAGTGAAACGCTAACAAGCTGATTTACTATGACCAAGAAATCTGATATTTATAGGCTGAGCTACCAGATTTGTATTAAAAAAACCTCCAGTTTCTCTAATAAAACAAACTGTTTGCCTTTAAGGACTGGTCAGTGTACATAACAACATTAATAATAGCATCAATCATGAAGATGGAGAAGCATTGCCGTGCTTCATTGTCTCCCAGGACAGTCCTGCTCACGGTATTTAAGACTGAGATGTGCATTACATTCTTATAGACTCCTGCAGGACTCACACATCGACTGTCACACTCTAATGAACTGATTGAAGTTCACAAGCGCATGTGGAGCTGTTTCTTTGATTTACGATAAATTACTCTCGGATTTCTCCGACACATTCCCACTGACTGGGAGATGGGACCGAGTATTTATTATTCCAGCCAACCTAGGATCAGCAATGGGAATGTCTATCCAAAATTGGCATTTTGATGAAAATGAACTTTTACTACTCTTTATATATTTTAAATGAACTGCCAAGGTGGAATCAAAAAGTTTGGTTGCGTTTCTCGTTTTATAAGAGAAACTTTCTTGTTACTACGTGAGAACTTTCTCGTTAAAACTAGATCATTTTCTCGTTCAAACGAGATCATTTCCCTATAACCGCTCGTAATATTAAATAGAGCATAAAATCCTTACACTGACTGTGACTGTTATTAATACTCTTAACAAAAGATTGTCTCCTGAATAAATCGGCCTCATTTTATATTACAAAGTTTTTTGTACTAAAAAAGCTTTTCCTCTCACATATTTGCCTTTGTATGTGTGAATTTTGGAACTAATAAATAAATGCTGAATGTTGAACAGTGTATCTGTGTTAAAAAGGCTTTCCGTGGGTCAGATATAATATATTATAATAATATATTATAATATATTAATAATATATAGAGAATATATTTCCTAATATTTATTAGAAAAGAAAAAAATTACATGGCACATTGGATTAAACACTGATGTAGATATAGTTATACTGAATACATGTATACATACATTAAATCATAATTTATTATAAATATTTATTTTATTTGACTTATTTTACTAGTTATGTCTCAGTCATAGGAGAGGATGAAGCATATGGAAAGAATGGAGGCATTGTTTAAGTTCTTAAGAAGCCGTAATTTACATGAACGTTATGTCTCTAAACTCCGGAGTGACAAAGTAAGTACACATTGTTAAGGACGTAACAATGACTTCATTCCTTTTTCCATAGGCTTCATCCACATGACATCTCATGATAGTTCATAAGGATATTATCTTGTAATGTGAAAATGATCTAGTTTTAACGAGAATGTTATCACGTTATAACAAAAAAGTTTCTTGTATTAACGAGAAACGCTACCACAATTTTTGATTTCACCGTGGCAGTTCAGCGCT
>JAOTRN010000036.1:10783794-10794382 GCA_028566695.1 Bagroides melapterus
AACGAAATGACTCGAAAAAAGATTCGTTCATTTTGCTGAACGAGACTCAAAGGTCCGAGTCGGTAAAATGATCCGAAATTCCCATCACTACTTCACAGAGCTTTGTCGCTTCATATATCCAAATATAACTGCGTTACACGTTAGTGGAAAATACAAAGCCAATCATAAAGTAACGTGGGTAAGAGAGGCGGAACACAAGAACGGCAAAGCCAATCATGTTAGAGAAGTTAGTTACGGCGGCGGGACTCCAGAGAAAGAGATCTGTTAACCGTTTGTGTACCACACAAACGGCGCTATTTTACAGAACGTAGTACTGAAAAATGTTTAATTTCATTTAAAAGATTCTTGGATAAATAAGTGTTAAATAAAATAAGCAATAAGTAAAAAAAAAACGCAAGACACAGATGGTGTGTCTACACAAAACGACGCACTTGCAATTGTTATATTCCAAGTGTTTCTTCACAACTTTATGTGTATGGTTATATTTTTTTTAGATGTTATTACTACAGTCACAATTGCTGTATTACTTCGTTGGCTTTTTTTTTGTAGTGGCCTCAGCTTGGAACGGTGATTGTCTAGACAAATTATCTTTTTTTTGAACATAATATGCAGAATGGTGTGATTTTAGCAAGCAGGTAATCATTTGATGCTTGAAGTAGATATCTGCCCCACGAATAAAGTGCCTCACCGCTAAACATCCATCACTTAATCTTCCGGGCGCTCGCAATAAAACAAGGCACTAAACAAAAATCCTATTGTTACTTGTATTGTTGTTCAATTCTAATTTAATTTTGACTAAATATCCACAATTTATGTGTAAATATAAAGTTGTAGAATGTTGTGTGGTGACAGAGGACAGAAACATCCAGAGCTGGAGCTCCTGATTCAAGCCCGGAGCAGCACCACCTCTAACTACGGCTTTGGAAATGCGCAGTGAGGCGGAAACCCGGCAGCCAAATATAGTCCAGAACAAAGGTTCTGTCACAAGACTGAATACAATATACACCACCTCACATTTACACACACACACACACACAAACACACTCACACACACACTCGAGTTTAACTCCAGTTAAACCTTTACTGTATGATGCTGGTGGAATTTTTCTAAAGCATTTTATTCATTACAGAACTATTATTTGTGAATTATTGTACTTAAATGTGTCTTGTTTATGTAGTAATGTACATGTTTATGTAGTAATGTATCGTGTACTTAGTTCTGTCTTATCTCCTTTAGCTCTGTATTTTGGGGCATCATGGTCCCGGAGGAATGTAATTTCATTTTGTTGTGCTGTGTATTCAGGTGTATATATTTGAAATGACAATAAGACCTTCTTGACTTGCTTTGAAATAAAAAAAAAAGAAATCGCTGAATAAAAATTTTTTAAACCCACCTAAACCCAGCAACCATGAACACGCTAATACTGAACTAATGAAGCAACTCTGTACATCCGACTACCTCTGAGTTCACACTGCTGTGAAAAAGGGGCTTTATCTTAAACAGTGCAATCACCCTCGTGTACCATTTACCCGTTCAGACTTGGTAAAGGTTGAAACGAGCAAAGACTCGTGCTAAACTGCACGGTAAAGAGAATGGCTGAGAGAGGTGTTCATACGCAGCGGGAAAACTGGGGCACTGCACTGGATATCTCACAGGTACATATTTTGTACCTTTAATTAGAAAGGTACAAAATAATTGTAGAAAATTTGTGGCTTTTGTTTTGCCTTTGAGAACACACACACACACACACATATGCACACACATGCACACACACACAAATAGTGTAATTAACAATGCACTTATATACATATTTACTGCTATTTTATGTTCTTTTTTGTTCATATTTTATTAACCATATTAAATGTGTGCTTAAATAAGGAACCAAAAACAGTGTGTTCAGCACATCAGACCACATTCGGAGTTCACTTACGCACACAATGAGGATTTAATAAAATGTGCAAATTAGTTTCCATCTCAGTACACAGTAGCTCTGAACTTAAGGTCCATTAAAGTGAAAACAAGCTAAGAAAGTGGGCGGGGTTTGGCTAAAACTGAGGCATGATGCTGATGTAGGATTTATCAAACTGTGCTGCAGAATTAATCCTTTATCAGTGAGTGACAGTTTGATATAAGAACATAATGACATGCTACAAACGCATGGTTTATGGTGTACTTTATATACACCAGTGGCAGGCCGTGCATTTGGTACCTGGGCCTTCAGTGACGACTTACCCGACTTAATCCACCTCTTAATACCACCACTATCACGTCGCAATTATAGAAACCATCAATACTACACAAAAACGCAATATAACAAGGCGTGGCATTGCAGAGACAGAGACATTTCCCGTATTGAGGGTGAATACCATTTTTACTAAAGCAAGAAACCCAGTTAAGACAACTCCAAACCTCTACACTACAACCACAACTGTGTCACGAACATCATCTGGAGCTTCGGGGTTGGCCGACCTCTCCTCACCATGTCTAGATATTCTGGAAATCTCCGAGACATTTCTCCTTGTACTTTAGCTATTGTGGGCATAAAAAATTACTGTAACAGTTTTGCTCTGACCAGCCAATCAGAGGACGGAAAAATGCTGAGTTATTGTGTGAGGTGATTTTGAAATCTGATTGGTTAAAGACACAGTCCCATTGTTAAGTTACATCAGCCAGCACTACTGATTCTGAAGACCCTGGGCAGATTAGATTGACATGACAGCACATAGAGGCTGAAATCTGATTGGACAAAAAAATCCACATCAGGTACCAGGTACATTGTGTGTGAAATGTTATTAGCTTAACTGAATCCCACAAGCTGATATTAAAATAGCAGTCTTATCCTATCATTTTGTTGTAAAGAAATAAATAATATTTAGAAAAACCGCATCTATCATATCAAAAACTCTAAATACTCTAGACACCATGCTAAAACTTAAGACAAACCGTAGCTACCGCATTAAGAGCTAATGCTAGGTACCAAACTGAAAGTTAAAAGTGTCCACCATACTGAAAATTTATGTTAGCGCTAACACCAGTTAACATGCTAAAAGCTAACACAGCTACAAGTTCAAGAGTCAATAGAAGCAAGATTTGAAGAACTAAACACAAATCCTCTAGCATGATACTGAGTTCATTTTAGCACAAATCCAGTGAGTCAGGCTCAGTTACTGTGTATGGATTCTGAGTCGTACTGCATTTGACTCACCTTCATATGTTCCGCTCTCGAGTAAAGCTCCACTTTTCTCTAATTCCATAAACCGGTCGACACTCACGAAGTTGTAGTCCACGCCTGGGACCTCTCCCTCTTTGGGTTGTCGCGTGGTGCCTGGTGAAAGAGAAGATGTGTAATATATTCTGTTTTAACACACTGCTATTAAACTCTCAAATACGATTAGTCAGGAAGTGCTGATTTATTTTCTATAGCAGCGGCTCTGTTAGTAGTTACGGCTATAACACAAATAACAGGACTATATTAATGTTCTCCTTCTGATGCGTTGTCGTTTCGATAGCGGCGGCTCGTTCGCAGATACAGGTGGTGCAGACAACCGACATAATCTATGGCTAATAATAATAAATGATTTATGCTAACAATAAAATGCTATTTTGTTAAGATATGGATATCTTTTCACATTTATGGAACAAGTCTTGCACGTCAAGACACTCTGGAAACGTTTTCAACACAGAGGATTTGGCTATTTTCCCGGTTTCCTTGTCCGGAAACGTAACAAGCAGCAGGCTAAAATATAAGCAACAGGAAGTCGATCTATTGACTTTATGCAATATTATACGCAACTACATATTGATTTTAAAAATGAATAAATGATGGTATAATCATTGGCTAATTGAATACAACTCCTCAGGACACGCCGTTCTTGGACCGAAGTCTGATTTGTGAAGGGTCATATCACGTTTCACTGATTATTTTCCTTTAAGAGAGTGTATTATTCCTTACCTAATAGCTGCGTCCTAAATGAAGTACTACACACTAGGCACTTTCACTATGCACTCTGGTGATTAGTGTATGAATATTAGAAGGGTAGAACTGCCTCAAATGGAACACTAAGAGTATTTTACTAACTGGAATTATAAGCAATTTCCTGATAGATGGCAAATGTTGAGAAACTCACGCACCGTGACGGCGCTAGCTTTATCAAAATACGGTGAAATTTTTCATTTTAATTAAATATGTCGTCGACCGTCTCGAATATTTTTTTCAGCGCCTGGAAGCCCCGCCCTTCTTCTGCTACATAAACAAAGCTGCAAGTGTTCAACATTCCACACTTTGTTCCTAAAATGCACATCATTTCTTTTTTTCCTCACAGTATTTATGCTACAAAATGGTATAAAGCCGAGCTTTGATTTGGGACTCTACGACTTTAACCGTGTGGTGAATAAAGCCATAGACACTCACTTAGACTCAGTTCTGAGTGTAAAGAGAAGAAAGAGTGAGATGTGAGGACACTGTGAGCTACAAGCCTAGCAGCGCTGATATAATTTCATCCTTAAAAACTCTCTCAATCCCTGCACACTTCTCTGAGCCCCTTGAAGCGCTGTTCGGCTTTAGAGTCAGAGTTGACTTGAAATGAGTTTCCAAATAGAGTCTAGAAGAGTGAACTGCCCAGTTGGAGGCAGAAGTTTGCAGTCAGGCCAAATCTGGGCTAGCAGCAGGTCTCTGAGCTTTACGGTGGCCCCCTGAAGAGTCGGCGCTCACGCAGAGCCGAAGCCCTGACAAACCTGTCGCTCTTCACCGACTTCCTGCACGGATTCTACCAAACTCTGGCAACTGAGACAACAACAATTCTGAAGACGTTTAAGATTAACGTTATCTCACAGGCGCTCCGGAAGGCAGGAGTTCAGGGAGTACATTAAGGATGGAATTGTATGGAAGCTCACAGCGTGAGAACAGATCTGCTATTACAGGTCTTCAGAGAAGCTTAATGATCATAATCAATAACAACAGGCATCCTGTAATCAGGGCAACGTGATTACACGAAACCCTGCAGCTCCTGACCGTGCAGAAAGATTGAATCATGGAGCAGAAATGAGATTTGCATCGTGAGTACAAGACGTACAGGAGAGGAGTCTCATATAAAGGATCTCTTATGAGAGCGGCTTTTGTTTAGGGGAAAATTGAAATCTTGACGAAAAATGTACTTGAGGGAGAAAATCTGAAATGATGCAAGCAAACGCACGGTTTATATAGTGAAGTATCATATTCATATGTGTTGCTTCAGCCAAATAATATCAGTGATGCTATTAGAGATAAAAGGAAATGAACGAATGCACACTGTATAAGATGAAATAAAAAAAAAAAAGAAAAAGAAATGATAAGGCTGCTTTATGCTTCCTTATGAACTGGCTTACATCCAACTAACAGTCTGAGCTTTCCTTTTCTGAACACATTTGGAACTTAGTGGTTTAGAGACAATTTGAATACTGGAACATTAAAAAAAACATTTCTAGGTGCTAAAGATTCAAGGATTTGAATATCCAACTTGAAGTGAAATGAATACCCGGCCACTCCTCCTTAGACCGTGCATAAATAAACTAAAAACGTAATAAACTTTAATAAATAAAATATAGAATATAATGTGCAAGATGTTCCCTGTGACATGCGGTAGTATGATGTGAGATTAGGTTTCGAAAGAAGGTTCTTGAATGGAATTTATCGTATTTATCTTTGTACAATACAGAAGACTTTATTTTGTCACATCTACACAGTGAAATTCTTTCTTCACATATCCCAACTTTGGAGCTTGAAGTCAGAGCAAAGGATCAGCCATGATACAGCACCACTGGGGCAAAAGGGGTCTCTTAAGGGCTTTGCTCAGGGGCCCAACAGTGGCAGCTTGACAGTTTGGGGACGCATCTGGAAAGCACCACTACAGTCAGTATCCACGTGAGAAGATGGTATGCATGGGGTGTGTGGTACGGTTCTTTCACTGTTTGATACACAAGAAGTAAATATATAGTGACTATGATATCAGAAGCAAAATTTATAGCCATTAAGTTTGTTTTGATTTGCCAGAGAAATGCATGGTAAAAAAATTTCCAGATGGTTTGCTGCCTTAAATACGAGAGTCAAGTTGAGTTCGATATTCAAAAATAAGTTCATGTAACTACAGTGTGGAAGGTGGACAGAGTGTTATGTTTTTTGTCATACACAGCCTGTGGTGAGAGTTGCAGAGAGCAGTTAACGTGTAACAAACCTCTGCTAAATTTGGATTTTTATGTCAAGAACTCGACAAGTAAACGTTCGATTTCAATAAATTTATCATCACCTACAGTACAGACGTTACATCAGTTAATACCACCGTGTTTTCATTCTGATTCGCCCCCGACTCAAAGAAATCAAAGAAAATCCGGTTTCCCGCTCGTAATTACGACTTTCTGATGCCGTTCATGCTGATGTGCTTCGAACGCGTCATAATGCGTTACCATTTCTACAGGAACAAATTAACTTACACAAGGTCTTATAGGTGAAGTCTCCAGCGTCGTTATTCTGTAACTTCAGAACAGACGACTGTTTCTTTATCAACTATCTTGTCAGGATCTGGGACTATTTGGGACTATTTGGGACTCCGGTTTCCTGTCTCGTGTGATGTTTATGTCGTGTTTTCTGTTCACGTGTCTGCCCCGCCCTTGCATTTGCTCCGTCCCATTTATGCACACCTGTTCCTTATGTGTCTAATCATGTGTTCTTTATTTAAGCCTGCTCTCGTCTTTGTTTTATCTCTGTCCGGCGTCCGTTTGTCCGTTAGTTTAGTTAAGTTTCAGTTTCTTTTTCTGCCCGGTTTTTCCCAAGTGTTTATCTGTCCTGTTTTTTATTAAATAAATCAAGTTTGACGCTGTCCCCGAACCCCCTTTCTGACATATCTATCCGTGTTTCTGTATCTTTTACAGTTTCTGCATTTCTTTCGATTGAGTAACAGAACGTTTACAGCTGCTCTAACATCAGCCTACCAGAAACGACACGACACTACAGATAATAAAGTATAATGTGGCACACAAGCCGTTTAAAATCCTTCTGAAACCAATTTCTTAAATCAACAGCACAAAACTGATGAAGAAATGTCTGTAATGAAATAATGCTAAATATTTACAGTCCCAGTAGTAGTCAGGGGTCAGACGACCGTTCATCGTGTATATCGTTAGACTTAATCGGGGAGGGCGGAAAGATAATAAAATCTCGCCGGAGGAAGAATTTTAATAATATTTAGTTAATAGTTTTACACGTTGAACAGCACAGACACTAGCTGCTTGTGCTGTCTCTATGTAGCAACGTACTTAAACTTTTAAAAGTCTTCCACAGAGATTAATTATTAATTTCTTTATTATTTTTTTTAATTATTACGTCTTATGTTTCTTTAATCGTTTAATGTTAGTTTAATGGGGAAGCTTCTTCTAAATGCTCCCTCTTTGCCTTGGAACTTTATCCTTCCCTTACTGCTCATTTCTTTCTATCTGAATACTTTCATGAGGCCACTGAGCGGAGTTATGTAATGATTTAAACATGTCACCGTTTCATCGGAACAAAAGCGGTCTGTGGTAAAATCTCTACAAGTCCTGACTGTTTATTAATCTGCCTCCGTCTCATTTGACGGACAATCTGCAAATAGCAAAGAACCTCCTACTGTTGTGACAAAAATACAAAACGCCACGGCTTCGGGCTTTCAGACGTTCATTTCAGGTCGATTCTGATAAAATAAATAAATAAAAAAAAAGCTTCAAGGCTGCAAATGTGATAACACAGGTATCATCAGGATGTTGCTTGTTGCTCACAGTAACCGATGGTGAAGTCTATTTTTGAATCCCCTGAATCAGTTTTCATTCTTTCCATCTAGTTTGGTAGGTAAAAAAGTTATTTTACTTCTAATTTTCTCAGAGGAGGACACAAAACCACAAACAACACAGTCAATAAAAAAAAAACAAATAGGAAAGTGTGTGTATGTGTATGTGTGTCGTGAATGGTGTAAATCGGAGTTTCAGATCCGGACAGATAAACAAAGCAGTGAAGGTGCATACAGAGAAATATTCCCGTCTTCTTTATGTTTACGGCATTTATCAGATACCCTTAAGGCTTGTTCACACCAGGATGAATATCTCACGTTGTTATCACCGACGGTTAGCAATTCGTGACTAAACAAATGGCGCCAATGTGTGTGTGTGAGCACCGACGACTAAAACGGAAGGCGTGAAAGGGCGTCTCGGGCTCCTATTTTGTTCTGAATTGCAATAAAACACGACTGGGTGGCCCTCAAGCCCTCGAGCTGCTGGTCTCATTGGTTTGACAAAATAAAGTGTTACGATAAACGTGACAGTGACTCCAAAAATCTCAAAAAAGAGAAAGTTTTGACAAGCATGTAAATACTGGCTCTTACTGGTTATACTGGTTCTTTCTTCTATGTGACAAGAGAGTGTCAGCACATAAAGTTGTGCAGCAGTGTACCGGAATATTTCTGTTTTTTATTAATCATTGAATCTGCACCTTCACTCAGCTCGTCGACATGAAAATCTTGTGTATGAACGTCAAAAAAAGTCACAAAAAACGCTCTCAAAAAGCACACACGATAACCATCCCAGCGTGTACGAGCCTTTATCCAGAGCGACTAACATTTCTACCTGATTTTTATATAACTTGAGGGTTAAGGGGCCCAGGAGCAGTAGCTTGGTAGATGATGGGACTCACAACCTTCTGCTTGGTAGTCTAACGCCTTAACCACTATTCCACCACATCCCCTACGTTATTGACACCATTAGAGTTTCTGCAAAAAACTATTATTATCTTTCACAGAGAGAAGTGAAGCGGCCGCAGTTTGAACAACGTCTTTTATTAACCTTCAGGTGTGTTTCCCAGTCCAGCTGTGCAGCTGTGTTTCTCAGCTGCTCCAATCCCGACGTCACATACGAACATTCTGCTCACATTTCTTCAGAAACGATGCTTTTGTTATCGAAGCCTCCTGATTACTTCATAAATACGCTCTGACACCTGTCACGTCTGATTATCAGCAATTAGATCACTGTGCCAAATGTTTGGCTTTAAAAGCCCTACAAGATTTGGAGATTAGTCAATGGGCCCCCAAGAGAGACTCGCTTTGTAATACAGGGACCTCCATCACCCATTAAAGTCAATTACGGCTGTAGCCAGTAGCACGCTGAAATAACGAGACCTGGACTCCTCCAGTCACATGGAAACACACAGTGAGGATAAAAAGAGCATTTAATGGAGACTTACACAGCCAATAACAAAGACTTAATAAGACACCGGCCAGAGTCTTATTGCTGAACAAGTGGAAGTGGCTGCGATAAGCAGTTGCGTTTAACCGACACAGACACACTCCAATTCTAACAATTAATACGGTAAACGGTCATTTGTCACAGTAGGGTGATACAGATAAGAAAAAAAATCATTCCCAGGGTTCTAGATTACAGTAAATAATGAACGTACCTGCAAATGAATTCATACAAGTCATACAGATTATACAGAGAATGGCTCATGTAAAGGGGACGTGGGGAAAATAATCACAGGTGCGGTCACGTGAAGTGGTTTTAATGTTATCACCTGAACGTTTGTTAAGGAAAAGTTTTATTCTTTTTTATACCACATCAACCCGCCAACTTTTTTCCTGTACATTTTATCCATTTATAGTTACACTTCAAGTTGGGGAAAATATGCAACCCGAGCTAGTTCCTTACTTTGTGATTGGTGCAGCCAAATAATGTAGATACACGTGATAGATGTTTTATTTTCATTTTTTTTTTAGCTTTTGTTGAATTGGTGAAATCGGAAGTACAAGATTCTTCTTGTAAACTCCTCCAAAAATTTGGCCGAACACACGGTCTCAGCATGTCTCAGCCCAAATCTGTGGAAAAAGCTTAAGCTCCTCGGAACGTCGCGGAGTTCTTGATTTTGTGTCAATTGCACAATTTTGAAATCCTGGAGGGACTGATTATAAAAGTCTCTTAACAACAACAATAAAAACACAGCTTGTCATGATAAAGAGCTGTTACAAAGCAGGTTTTTAAGATGTCACCATACGTCTGAAGTCTTAAATTACAGCTTTATATCTGGTTGTTACTGGAGACTCCTTACAAAATTGATAAATAAACATCACACAGAAAACAAACAATAATTACACACACACGTCGTTTATAAAGAGACGCTAGCTGTTATAGAAAATCCATCAACACCATGTGACCAATCAGAAGTGCTGTAGTATAGACAGAACATTCTTCATATTCGGGTATAATAAACATGAATACATGGTACGAGGGAGACTCGGGTTGATGCTTTCAGCCTGTTCTCCCATTCAGAATAGAAGTGTTGTGTTACATTACTGAGAGAAATCACAGCTGCCCCAGGTGTCAGTTTCTGTTCATTTGGAACAAGAAAAGTCCATTTTGACTCTAAGGCTGAAAAATACATCGAGCCTCCGTGTGGCTCTAAAGAGCTGACACACTGCTGAATAATGAAACAGCAAGACCCAAAACTCAAATCAGCTCCGGCTCACTGTAGAGAAATATAAAGAGAGAGAGAGAGAGAGAGAGAGAGAGAGAGAGAGAGAGAGAGAGAGAGAGAGAGAGAGA
>JAOTRN010000036.1:10814556-10824967 GCA_028566695.1 Bagroides melapterus
CTCTCTGTCTGTCTGTCTGTCTGTCTGTCTCTCTCTCTCTCTCTCTCTCTCTCTCTCTCTCTCTCTCTCTCTCTCTCATATACACACACACACACACACACACATCTTGCATCATGCTTTTTGTATTCTTGTCTTTGCTACATCGTTCAGTCTGCTGATCGCCTGACCCCTTGCCTGTTTTTGACTTCGATCCAGTTTCATGGTTTGAAACAGTCTGCTGTGATTATTAATCTGCTTCACCTGCATTTGTGCCTCAGCCTCCGTTGTGAGACAGTCAACATGAAACGCAGTAAAGTTTGAAAAAGAGGACAATTTTTTTTATTCTTATATTCATTCTTTCTCTTTAGGTAAATAAAGCTGCATTAAAATCAGTACTAAATCTCCACACGTTACGTTACACGTACGCATTTTATTCATACCGGTTATTCATGACGGTCATTCTATAGTCGTATCACTTTATTTCATCACTGCATCATTTTCATATCCTGCAATTTTTTTTATCTTCCACTGGTCAACCTACTTTATTTCAATGACAAATTAATTTTTTTTATTTATTCTATTTGCATTGCTTATTGATTTCTAGATGCACTGCACCTTATTTTATTCTATTTCAATTCATTTTATTCTCCATTGTATTTAAAAAAAATTTCACCCATTTTTTACCCTACTATAATTGATTATTTTATAACATGGACAGTCATGATAGACAGACAGACAGACAGACAGACAGATAGATAGATGATAAATACATTTCACAGCATGTTGTACTGCGTATGAATGTCTACGTGACCAATGAGTCATAGCCAATAGCGGCTTGGTTTTTTTCCTACAATCAAATTATTGCTGCTTTTACAGAATATTAAGCTATTAACAATCAGAATGAAGCATTCAACAGCACAGTGGTGTAAATAACTATAAAAAGCAGCTTTAAAATATATATATATTTTTAAATATAACGTATATTTTCCGTTCATAAGAAATGCTGGGGTGTATGAAAATGGCACAAAATGAACTCCAGTACATCTGCAGAGAGCTGAATGATCAATCAACAGGATTCCAAAAGTGTGTGTAATGAGGCAAGAGAAAACACAAGAAGAGCTTCTGTTGTGTCTGGTTCTGCCAAAATCCTCCTGCCCTCGCCGGCTGTCTTTGAAAGCTCATGTTTCTAACAGGAAATATTTAATTGAAAGCATGCGTCAATTTCATAGCCAATGCCATGTCTTACAGTTTGGTGTGCTAATGTAATATGTAATTTGAGGGGTTTTTTTCATTCAGAGGAATGAAATCTGTCTACAGATATTACGTCGACATTATAAAGCATTGTTTATACCACAGCGCTGTTGATTACTCGATTTCTATTGGTCGGAAAGCAGCGATTCAACTGAATATAACGGTTTATATTAGTGTTAATGTGATTGTTCTAAAACAGAATCACTTAATAATGAATGGACAATTTTGGAGAAATAACTGGTGGTATTATAACTTTTATTTTTAAATGAGTCTCCAGTGTCAGAGTAAAATTGGTTGTGACAACTTCAAGAAAAAGAAGAAAACAAATCCTGGGAAGTTGTGTATAGCTGCTCTAATGTAAATGCTCACTGAGACGGAACTTTCCATAACATTAAACATCGCTACAAAAACGTACGGCGTGTACTTAATAAATAAACATTTGTTAGCGGTTTATTCTTAGTGGAATTTATTTAATGGAATATCATTTGTCAATATAAATGTATGGTTATAGGAAAAAAAATCAACTATAGGGTGACAAGACTAGCTCAGATCAGGCTGAAAACACATCACCGTGTCACTGATTATATTTCTATAACTGTATTAATTATGAGTATTATTTCCTATATAAAATGACTAACTCTTCTTCCACGCATTTGAATTCAACCTGAAGAGGCTGATTGGTTCATGACAATTTACCAGAAAGAGAAAAAAAAACGCATTTAAATGACGATCAGGTCCGAGTAAGATTCAAAAGCCTTGAACAGACTGTGATACGTCAACAATTTATTCCGAGCACAAAGCTGAATGATTGATTAATGACTGAAAAATGAATGATTGACTAACATTAATTTTAGTCCCGTTAGAAAAAATATAGACTGCATTGTAAGAATCTACATTACTTTGCTAATGCATGCTATTTGGTAATTGTCATCATTTTATTAATTTTACTTTAATGTCCGTGTGGGGGCGTAAAATCTTGTGGCAAAACAATAATCTGTGTAAACACACACTGAAAGTAAATAAGCTAAGCTCATTAGAATGCGTGCAATTACAGCGAAGTCAGGAAGGCTTTGTTTTTCATTATGTGAGAGATACAAATCCAGATGGGATTACACTGTTTTATTTACCAGAAATTTCAAAAATTACTCAGTTCCTTTTCTCTCGTTCTTTTCACATATTTGCAATTACAAGGCAAGATCAGCCACCCAAGTCGCCTTCTCGTTTCTCTCTCTGCTAGTGTGTCTGACGCATAGTTAACGCTCTATTTTGGACTCCCTCTCCTCCGATCCGTCCTTCTCTGCATTTAGGCTGCTTATGTTAATGACGAACAGGATGAATACGTCTACAGCCGTCTGCTCATGACTGCGCGGCACGAGCATAAATCAAAGGCGCTGTTTCTTGCCCGCCGCTGGGTAATTGTGATGTTTTGCGCTGTGCTGTGGAAGGGGGAGGGGGCTCCATCGGCAGGACTAGAGGAGAGAGGGATGGTTGCCTTGGAAACCCCAGTCTCAGACAGAGGGAAAGAGAGCGATGGAAAGACAGACGGAACGGATGAACTACAGCTCTGGAGTACAGGACACCACAGAGGTGCTGGAGTATGCGGTAAATGAGCAGCTGGATGTGGACCTCTGTGGAAGGAGGTGTTATGCTGGGGATGAAAAATAACAGAGAGAAACGGAAAGAAGGAAAGGCAAGGAAAATGAGAAAAAGAATGAAGGGGAAAATGAAAACATAACAGCTGGACGAGAAAATTATCCATTCAAGAGATTCAGCCCAAATTGCTCATGAAGCGAAAAAACAATCAGCTGTAATGATGTAGCTTTCCTCCATAGCAAAAATGAGTTAAATGTCTACATTTTATTTATTCTGTATTTATTAAGCCAGAAAAGTCCCATTGAGTTACAAGATCTGTTCTTTCAGAGAGTCCTGGTAAAGACAGCAGCACGCCGTTTACATTTCTTTTTCTATCCCAAATAAATAAAGGTGATCAGATAGCGTTCGGGTCATGGCACCATTTACAAAAAGGATACAAGGATCTGTTAATAGAGCTGCAGCTAAAAACCAGTAAATAGCAGTAATGACACAAATCCTGCATTAGAAAATCACTCAGAAATAGAAATAAGCACATGTAGAGCTTCAACATACCCCATTTTAAAACAGAGTAAACTGAAAGGTACAAGGCTAATGTGGGTGCTCTTAATTAATTACCATGGAACTGGAACATCTGCTCAACATTAATTCACTCTTCTGCAATTCGCTGTACAAGTTCAAGAGCAAACATCCCAAAAACCATAACCAATAAGTTCTAGTTTGTTCGTGTACACAGTGACATGATTCACTCTGTGTTACACCGACGCAGCAGACAAACAATTCTTCTGTCCTCAATGAAAACTGTTGATGCAATGACATCATCATCATCATTATTATCATTGCAGAGAGTGATACTGAAATCTGAGAAACCCAAACACACCAGAGACAGATACAGACACATCAACAAGGCTTTACTATAAACCTATATATATAGTGCACCTTTTCTTACAGATCTAACAAACAGAAATTACTTCCACCTGTTCTGGATCTGTCTCTCTTCGTGATTAGCTCCATTTAAATGTGTTTGTATAGAGTTCTGCACAATAAATGCACAGGTAGATTTCTGTCCAGAACGAGAAAAACAGAAGTGACAGTGGTATAAAAAAAACCCAAGCTGATATGAGCAGGAAAGTGAATGGATGGATGGCTTGAGATCATGTGTACTGAATGGATGGATGAATGGAAGGATGGATGAAGGTGTGCTGGATGGATGGATGGATGGATGGATGGCTGGATGGATTGATCAGGTATGCTGGATGGATGGATGAATGAATGAATGGATGGATGGATGGAGGAATGGATGGATGAATGAATGAATGGATGGATGGATGGATAGATTAATGGATGGATGGATTGATAGATGGATGGATGGATGGATGAAAGGAGACAAGGCGTGCTAGATGGATGGATGGATGGATGGAGGTCAGGTGTGCTGGACGTATACAGTATATGTATGTATGTGTGGATGGATGGATGGATGAATGGAGATCAGGTGGCCTGCATGGATGGATGGAGGGATGGAGTGATGGATGGTTGGATGGATGGATGGATGGATGAATGAATGGATGGATGGATGGATCATATGTGCTGGATGGATGGATGGAGATCAGATATTCTAGATGAGGGTTGGAACTGAGTTCTGCATGAAGATTGCTCTCCAGGAACTGGGCTGCTTTAGAGATTTATCCTCAGACATTAACATTCAGTCTTCTAACTGAAAATGAAATGCCAATCTCTGTGCTAAGCAAAAACTAATCCCCACAACTCAACTTTTACTGCAGCTAGCAAACATTCTTATACTGAGCGACTTACAGAAGTGCTTCATAGACGCTGCAAAAACATTTCCTCATGCTAGTACAAATAGGTCACCGTCTAAGAATACCATCACACAAAAACTCTGTTAGTACAGCAGGAAGAACCCACAAGTCACGGGCTTGCTTTGTAAATGTGTGCTCATTTAACTTCTGCATTTCTATCAAGCTCTATCCAGCTGATTCCAACTTTCCAGATAACGTCACTTACGTTTTCAACCTCATACTAATAATAAACCTTATTCTGGAGTCAGGGCTTAAGAAACAGAAGGTTACTCACAGGGCACGGTGCGGAGGTAGAGGTTATCCCGTATGATCTGCTGGAGCTCGTGGTCCACGGATCCCTTCTGGAATCGGAGGTTCAGGTAATGGCGAAGGTCTTTATCTACCACACCTCCTGCAAACGGAAGAAAGAAGAAAAATCAGTCAGCAGTCCCACCTGACGACACGGCTCGTCGTCTCTGTGCAGCTTTAAAGCCATCAGGAATCCGTCGAGGTTCCTCCGAGGACAGAGGCTCGAACCGTCACAAACACGCCAATGTTGGGATTAATTAGGGTCCTGACTCCAGGGAATAATGACGGAAGGAATCCTGCTTGCTTTTACGCAAAACTAAGCAGATAAAAGGTTTAAAAAATCAAAACAAAAATCAAAAGACGAGTCTTTACTCAATTCCCCTCGTCTGAGACTAATAACTACTCGTCAGGCTGTCGGCACTAAAGACGTCGCTTGTCACCCAGACGTCCCACATTTCAACATTTTTATTGAAGAGAAAAGAGCAAGAATGCACAATCAGTATAGATCCTGGTCCACGGCAGATGCTCCGTCCTTTCTCTCTCTCTCTCTCCATCATAACCTTGAACATTCGGTACCACCAAATGTAGCCAGCTAATAACGGATGAATACAACAGCTATGCTCCTGACGGTGCTCAGCATGGCAGTGTCTGGTATTGCCCGGTACATAATTACACAGCTTCCACACATAACCCACACACACAGGTGAACAAAAAGCCAGAAACGGAGAGACGACAATCTGGACATTCTTGATAGATAAAGCCTCAACCAATCGGCTTTGTCTTAAAAGCACCGCAGTGATGTCTTTGTAACACACACGCAAACCTATAAGCAATCGGTCACACATCTGTTATACTACAGCTGTAGATTCTGCTTTAATACTGTTGAATTCTGCTCTGCCTTGACATTGGGTATGTAACGTGTTGCTACGGGGGGAAAAAATCCACCACAGAAAAAAAAAAAAAAACACCCGGCAAACGCAACACAACGAAAAACGACAACGGAAGCCAGAGATAATTGTGCTGAATGGAATTTCATTTATCCATCCATCCATCCATCCATCCATCTATCAGTGATCGTCATACATAATTAGCCTCCCCCGCCACCACCCCCTCCCCGCTTGCTCTCCGTCAACCCAGAAACCTCATCGTACCTCATTTGAAATCCAGCGCTCGGTTTCCGCTGCATCTACAGATGATGTTTTACTCACCGGTTCTCTCAAAGAAAATCCTTCCTGCCTGACAGGAGACTTCAATTTCAAAACAATCCCATCGTTCATGTTTCAGCGGAGGCAGACACGATGACTCTCATGACCCCCCCTCTCAATTTTTTTTTTCGGGGCGCTGTCGGGGGTGAGAGAGAGAGAGAGAGAGAGAGAGAGAGAGAGAGAGAGAGAGAGAGAGAGAGATGGAGATTCGTCCACAGACAGGAGACAATAGTGGAGAAAAAGCTCTACCAGCAAGGAGCCTATCACAACAGAGGCTGGATTCTGATTGGCCTGAGAAATAGTACGGTCCTACAGCTCCCCCTGTCTGTTCTGTCTGTGTCTCCGTGTGTGTGTGTGTGTGTGTGTGTGTGTGTGTGTGTGTGTGTGTGTGTGTGTGTGTGTGTGTGATACAAATGCTTCTAGACACTTCAGCAAAAAGGCCAGCTTCTTTGCACCAGACGCTTTCTGTTAGATGGCATTCAGTGAACTTCTTGACCGCACGAAGACAGCGACATGGATGAAGACAGGAAGTAGCAGAAACCTTACGAAACTTCTGTGGACGCATTTAAAGAGTTTTTTTTTCTTCCAGATTGCTGTCTATTCATCTTATTACATAAGCAATGAAATGAAGTCAAACAACGAGTCCAGGCTGGATGTGATCATCAACCACCGTTCACAGTTTCCTACCAACGCACCTGGCTCGAACTGCTGAAAGTTTTAATTAAGAGGATCAGGTGTGCTGGAGCTTAACATCTCCCCAGGAGGACAGCTGGACTGCCACGATCCAGGAAATCATCATATCAAATTCTAATTCTAATTTTATTTGTCAGCGGACAAATTGAAAATGGAATAAAATAATGTATCTAATTTACAATATATTTTATGATATATATACCATAATTAAAAATGAAAAAATGAATTAAATAGCATAAAATAGTTATAATAAAATTTAAATAAAATTATGAAATAAAAAATAATAAATAAAATAGAATAAAATATATTAAAATATTTACAATAATAAAATAAAAATAGAATTGGCTGTGTCTGAAGCAGATAATGTTTTGCTTCCAATCAAAACATTTTCACACTGATGTTAGTGATTAATCTGAAGGCAGATCAGTGACAGTTGATTTTTTTAATCTCGTGTTTTATTAATAGCCATGCGTTAACCACTAATGGTGAAGCATTAAAATGTCAATGTTGGTTCAGTTATGATTCAGCCCCGGTAGCTGCTCGAGTATCTGGAGATTTGGATGCAAGGAATCTTGATTATGTTATAAATCAGTAGTATTGTAATAAATAAACTAGAGCGAGTACAATGTGGAGCTGTGAATGTAACCAACATGGCAACCAACATGACAGTTGTAGAGAGTTGGCCTGCTTTTGACTAAATCTAACAGCGGTATTGCATAGCTTACATCACTCAGATTGATTTTCTTAAAAAATTCAGGGGTAAAGACACGGGGTGGCTCAGCAGAGGGTCACGTACCAAAGAATGGAATGTTTACTACAAAATATTAGCGCTCGATTGACGATGATATTACCCCACAAAACGTGTGTGATACGTAGTGAGGTTCTGGCTGTATAACTCAAGTTTAACCCTTTTTACCAGGACTCTGGTGTTTCAGTCTGATTATTATCATTTTAGTCCGATCTGAAACGAGTCCGTTTTCTTTCAGCGTGAGACGTGTGTTTTTCTCTCTGAATTTTAGCAGTTGAAGATAAACAACGTCAAATTTGAGCTGCTTATGAACAAACACTAGAGAGCAGAAATGGGTTTGAAATCAAGATTTACTTTGAAGATAGAAACATTTTAAAGTTCAAGTTAGAGTTAAAGGTGGTTTGAATGCTTCGGGCAATCAGGAGAAATGATATGCCTCGGTATGACTGTCGATTCTGATTGGTCAGCTGAATTTCAAATCCAAGGTTAATGGTAATGTGCTCCTTCTAATACGTAACTGTTTCTGTAGTAACAAATTACACTGGGGCTTGTGGCTTGGATGCTTTCCATATGCACATAAAAATATTCCGTCGCCGAAACGAAAGCTTTCTGTAAGGAGGCATTTATCTAACATTTATTTATGTGACTCATGTCCTCGTGTTTGGGTTTAAAGCTGTAGTTTTAGGTTTCGGATACAGGAAGGTGTTCAGGAGCGACAGCTTTATTCTTTTGTGGTTTCCTGGTAAAATTCAAAGTCTTTTTTTTTGCATTCTTATCTTCAATATGGAGAAAAAAAACAACCCTGGTGCTGTTATGACATAAACGATAACAGGAACGAAGGAACTTGGTTAACATACTTTGAACAAGAGGTAACTTTAAATAGATAAATAGTACAATCTGTATTCAAAATTTGGAGTAATAAAAAAAAGTATAAAGAATTACAGTAGAAGTTTTATAAAACACGCTTGGATGTTACCTTCGTTCTCTCCGCTATATGTGTGCAAATAAAGCGGCTTCTCATGCTCGTGAGAGATTTAAAGCCTGTTTAAAAAAAAAAAAGACTAAGCGAATATCCTGGCTGCTTTCCACATTATAGATGTGTTCTGTTGGAACACTACATCGTCTGAAATCCTAGCCATGCAGACTGCACAGCACCGGTAGCGTGTAGTAAAGATCAGGCGAGGTCACCTTGGCGTATGGAATGAAATTCTAGGCTCACTTCCAAATATGCAGTGAAAATAAAGTACAAAACAGGCTTCCTGTTTCCCAAATTCACCACGGCACAAAGATCACTGTAAGATGACAGAGAGTGTTGCTTTGAGCCGTCGAAATTAGCATAACACTACAGAGCTTTCTGGAAAAGCGGGGACAGATTATAAAGCTCTGATCGCTCACACGTGTCTGCTAGATGATGGAGGCTTCACGCTGCTACGCTGGAAATCTCTTTTGCATTGTCAAACCCGAAAGCTTTGATGTTGTGGTGTGTGTGTCAATTGGTGTTCAAACATTTCCTTTCCTGCGCTGTCATGGTTCGGAAATAAAGAAGTATAAAAAAAAATAAAAAAAAAGGTCTAAGCTGTGAAACGCTTAGTGTAGCAGATCGAGCAGCGGCTTGGCGTTTGAGAGAATCCAGCAAGAACAGCAGCAAGACTCGTAGCTTAAGTAAGCAGTCAGTAAAATGATCGTAAAGTGAAATCACTTAAACACCTTTTCTTTCTCCACACCATCATTTCTCTTTGGTTCTCCTCAACACACAGTTTCTCTGGGCTGTAACATCACCGCTGTCTGCTCAGAGAACTGATGACAGATTCGTTTAGATTAACAGATCAGTAAACAGGCACACACACACACACACACACACACACACACACACACACAAACTAAAAAGCAGTAATAGTATCACACACACACACACACACACACACACACACACACAAACACTAAAAAAAAGTAATAGTATCTCACACACACACAAAAACACTAAAAAACAGTAACAATATCTCTCTCTCACAGACACACACACACACACAAACACTAAAAAACAGTAACAGTATCTCACACACACACACACACACACACACACACAAAACACTAGAAACAGTAATAGCATCTCACACACACAAAAAAAACCCCACTAAAAAACAGCAATAGTATCACACACACACAGACACACACACACACAGAAAAAACATTAAAAAGCAGCAATAGTATCAGACAGATAAAACTGTATTGTGTAGTATAAATAGTGTGTGTGTGTGTGTGTGTGTGTATTGTGTAGTATAAATAGTGTTTGTAGTGTGTTCTCACTATTCTACTGTATTGTGTAGTATAAATAGTGTGTGTGTATGTGTGTTCTCACTATTCTACTGTATTGTGTAGTATAAATAGTGTCTGTGTGTGTGTTTGTGTAGTACAAATAGTGTGTGTGTATTGTGTAGTATAAATAGTGTGTGTGGTGTGTAGTATAAATAGTGTGTGTGTAGTGTGTAGTATAAATAGTTTGTGTGTGTGTGAGTGGTGTGTAGTATAAATAGTGTGTGTAGTGTGTAGTATAAATAGTGTGGGTGTGTGTGTGTGTGTGGTGTGTAGTATAAATAGTGTGTGTGTGTAGTGTGTAGTATAAATAGTGTGTGTAGTGTGTAGTATGTCGCTTTTGTACGTCGCTCTGGATAAGGGCGTCTGCCAAATGACCTTAAATGTAAATGTAAATGTAAATGTAGTATAAATAGTGTGTGTGTGTAGTGTATAGTATAAATAGTGTGTGTGTGTGTGTGTGTGGTGTGTAGTATAAATAGTGTGTGTGTAGTGTATAGTATAAATAGTGTGTGTGTGTGTGGTGT
>JAOTRN010000036.1:10873941-10887161 GCA_028566695.1 Bagroides melapterus
TTTATAGCCACTTCTCATTTTCAAGTTCTTCTTCATACTTCTTGCCATACTAATGAGATATTTCTCACGATACTGACTGCATACCCAGAACATGCTGCAGAGATGACAACTGTCAAAAAGGACTTGTGCGATTAAATAAAAAAGACAAAACCTTTATCCCATGATCTGTCTCATAATACACCTACAAGATAGCCATACGGATGGTTTTACCTCTTTGTCACCTCTGTAATGTCCTAAAACTGCTGTTTTCTTTCACAAACACTGAACCTCATACTGGGAATATACACGTTAAAGTGTTTTTGAGATTTTGTTTTAGTAATGTTGAAACATAGAGCGGTGTTATCAGTCTCACTTCAAAATGGCAGCCAGACACTAAGTGCTCCAGCAAGGTGTCAAGCCTAATTCACGTAGAGATGGCACATCACAGTAGCCTGCAATAATATTATGAGTGCTGTCTCTGCCTCAACATATCTGGTATTTCACTATTTACTTTTTGGAGATTTAGATGCCATACAGAGACAAGCAGAAACCTTGGCATCTGGGCAAAGACGTGTGACTGGTTTGTCTCTGCTGACATCTGGACCTGTGAGTTCATTAATGCAAGCTAGAGGAGCAGGAGCACTTAATGGGCTAAACATGTGCAGGGCACTTTTGAAGTCTCAAAACTCACACAGTCTACCTCTCTCTCTCTCTCTCTCTCTCTCACACACACACACACACACACAAAACAGTGTATACTTTTTTTTTATGCTGTCAAGTGTCAAGTGTGGACTTGAAATCTGATGATGAACAGACTCCTCTGAAATGGTTTCTGAGGCTATAATGGCATAAAACCTTTGAACATAAAGTCTTTAGAAAGCAGATTGATGAATAAGATCGGGCCACTTATTGATTTAAAAGAATCAAGAATTTTTTACTAAATAAATATAAACAAATGTTAGAAGGTACACTTTTATCCTGTTACATTTGAAGCTAAAATGTTATTTCTGTGAAAATAGTGTCATAAATGGTTGAAATATGTGACATTTAAAGAGCTTAACCGTACACTTTTGTCACTTTCAGATATTTCCTGGCACCCCAATTAAACACACATTCACACACCTGGTCTCTCTTGACTTGATAGCGACCTGGCGCCAAGCTGCACAAAGGGAATAAATATAATGTCAGGCAGTTACTGTTTGAAAAGATCATTTGTTTGGCAAACACACTCACACACACGCACTCCTGCTCTCTCTCTCTCTCTCTCTCTCTCTCTCTCTTTGTCAGCAATATAAGGAGTATCAAATATTAATTTTTCCAGCAGTTAGTGCTAGCTGAAGCAAAATGTATTTCTTCATATCTAACTGTAGGTCTTTATGTTTACACTGTAGGTCATGATGAATTTCCAAAGGGTTTAAGTGTACAGTCAGATCCAGGAAACATGGACTCTAACTTAAGTCTTGCTGCATGCTTCAGCTATGCCAATAAGACAAATCCATATGTGGAATGTCCTTTCAAGCCTGCGCTGGTGGTGCTTATGATTCTGGGACTGAGCTCTTTGAGTCTGATAACAGTTATCGGCAACGTTCTGGTCATCGTCTCCATCAAGGTCAATAAAAATCTTCAGACAGTTAATAACTGTTTCCTCTTCAGCTTAGCATGTGCGGATCTCATCATCGGCGTGTTTTCAATGAACCTCTATACGATCTACATTGTGAATGGATTCTGGCCTTTAGGGCCTGTCATCTGTGACTTGTGGTTGGCTCTCGACTATGTGGCAAGCAACGCTTCTGTCATGAACCTCCTCATCATCAGCTTTGACCGCTACTTCTGCGTCACCAAGCCACTTAGCTACCCAGTCAAAAGGACGACCAGGATGGCGGGTATGATGATCGCAGCTGCCTGGGTCTTGTCTTTTGTCCTGTGGGCACCAGCTATCCTTTTCTGGCAGTTCATCATGGGTGACCGAACAGTGCCCAAAGGAAAATGTCAAATTCAATTCTTTTCTAATGCCGCGGTCACTTTTGGCACAGCTATCGCTGCATTCTACCTTCCTGTGATCATCATGAGTGTGCTGTACTGGGAGATCTCCAAGGCAAGTCGCAGCCGTGTCAGGAGGAGAGGCTGTCACAGAACGTCTGGAGTCAGTCAGGAAGGCAAGACTCAGGCCACTGTGTTGGCCACTGAAGAGAAAAGAGAGGGGAAGGAAAGCAGGGAAGAAGAGGGTTTGCAAGTACGGCACGCCGGTTCCAGCACCGTAATAGGTAAGACTTTTAAATAACATCTAGGTGACTTTAACATATATTTATTGACATGGTCCAGATCAAAAGTTTTCTGCCCTGAATTGATTCATCAGAAAGTGGGCGGGCTTATCATTTAAACGTACTGATTGGTTAGAGCTAGCTAAGTCAAATGTTGTAGAATATGTATATATATATATATATATATAGGTTGTAAATATTTTCTTTTGTGTTTACTGTTGAAATTATTTCATGTAATATTTGTATATGTGTAATTATTTTTTAAATGTATGTGTATTTATTTCATAACTCCGAAACCTGTTTACTCAAAGATTATATCCTTTGTTCCTGGCAAAACCTTCGGTAATATTTGGAGTCATCCGATTATTGTATATGTCTCTTGTATGTTGAAATTGGAATTGAAATGTTTTTTAAAAATATTGATATTGTCTAAGGAAATTATGTAAATGCAATAATAAAAAAATTGTGTTTTAAAAATGATTGCTCTTGGCCCAGGTGAGGACAGGGAGAGTGAAAACGATTCCACATCAGGAAGCATCTTGGCATCATCCAATCAGAGAGAGGATGCGGTTTCTAACGGTGATGTTCAGAGCACTCCAACGAAGAAAGTGAGAACAAGCCATGCAAAACTAACATGTTTGGGAATTTCATCACAGGAGACCATGAGTAACAGTGCAGATCAGAACACCAGCCATCATAAGGAGAAGCAGAGTCTAGTGGCCCTGATCTTTATGCCTCCGAACAAGAAAAAGAGGAAGGACGGGTGCTCCAGAGAGAGGAAGGTTACAAGGACCATCATGGCTATTCTTCTGGCGTTTGTGATCACATGGACCCCTTACAATGTCATGGTGTTAATCAACACTTTCTGCTCTGACTGTATCCCTGACTCCATGTGGGAGCTGGGGTACTGGCTGTGTTACATCAACAGCACGGTTAACCCCGCCTGCTACGCCCTGTGCAATGCCACCTTCAAGAACACCTTCAAGCAGCTGCTGATGTGCAAGTACAAAAACATTCGCACAGTCAGATAAAACCTGTCTGACGAGTTTATTGTACGATTTTGGTTCCATATCCAAAAGTCTCAGAGAATTCTTTCTGGAACATTTTTTTTTAACAGACAGCAGCGATGGCATTAAAATGAGAGGTACATGACACGTTCAAATCACGTTCGGTATGTGGCTAAACAAGACTGAAAAGCTGGAGGTACCCCGTGGAGACAATTACAGCTTTGTAAAGGGTGTCATTGTGTATTGAGTAAAAATAATGCTAGATGTTACCAAAAACTAGATAAAACAAACCATTTAAGATTATAATGCAAACCAAAATATGTTAAAGAGGTAAATTGTTGAATTATTGGTGGTGGATTCAGAGTCTATACCCGGGCTGCTGGGTATGACGGACACCAGTCCACCACCGGGAACACACATACGGCACCGACTGGGGTAGGGTAAGTGTTAGAGACTTTAGGATGGAACCAGGGAATCAGTCTGAGTGGCGAGACTGAGAGGCTGCAATGCTACAGCATTATGCATCACTACACCGCTGGACTCCACACACTTATTCATTAACGCAGACTCCAAAGCTTTGATCTAATGCATGCTGTGTAGTTGCACTTTTCTCAACGCCATGCTTTGCTCTGTGGGCTAATACATACAGTATTTACAGTTGTGTTTCTAATTTCTGTGAGAAATGAACAGCTTCTATCGATGTTTTTAGAGAATCTTATCTGAACGGTTGTGGCTAATACACAACATCTAAGACTAATCATATTTTATCATTCGGGCCTCATTTATCAAGCTTCTACGGACACCAATGTAAGTCAAACTCGATGCCAACGGTATCAACAGTCTACAAGTCTAGTGCTTCTTGTTATTAATCTGTGTGGAGAAAGACCCTTAAAATATACTTCAAATGTGAAGGAAGTGATTAAAGAAACAGTATTTCAGCTATATGACCTTGTATATTTCACTCTGTTTGGTCAGTTCCAAAAAATCTGATCAGTTAATCTGTTAGTGATAATCAACATTAAATAAAAATCCGACAAACTTTTTTACGATTTGACTAAGGTTGAGCCGAACAGAGTATATGCTCAGAATTTATATCGAGGACAAAAAACACAAGGAAGAATTTCCATCAAACAGGTCAGATCAGAATCAGGATCAGAATCTCAACAAGCTTCATTAAATAGCTGATAAGTAATGAGGTCATCAAGGTGGAGGCGGGATCAAGACAGGCTCGGAACAGGACCTGTAAACAAACAAACACAAAGAAGACAAAACAATCCACAAAAATCTTCTTGTACTTGACATATTAGGATAAATATAAAGCATCCCACCCTATCTGGCTGAGGCATAACAAAATATTCAAAGACATTTAAACAGGAAATGTGTTATTCCTGTAAATTTTTATTTTTAAAAAAATATCTACTAAAAAAATCTATCCTACAAGAGCACCTGCTACATGTAAAGTAAAATCTCTGATGTGAATTCTCATTGTTCTGCTTCAAGCTGTATAATTATGAGTGAGTACAATTCTATATGTGGTTTATGGTGATTGTGGAGTATAAAATCACTCTGGGGAGTTTCATTTTATGGTAAAACTTGTCTTTTGCTGCCTTATTGACCAGGTCACTCATGTAAAGAAAACCTCAAAATCTCAAACAATTTTATCCTGGTTAAATAAAGGTTACTAACTAACTAACTGTTTTAGTTCCACACACAAATTCAGTGAAAGATTCTATGAAAGTAATTTTCGTATTATGATAAAAATGCAATCCAAAATAAATCCATGAATTAAAACAAATAAGAACAGCACAAAACGACATGCTATCAGAAGAGGAAGAGTTTGTGTGTTTGTGTGTGTGTGTGTGTTTGTGTGTGGACGGTGATGCACTGATGGCTGAGCTACGTTACTGGAAGTTTTAGCTCCTGCCGCACTTAAGAGACGCGCGTTCGGCATTTAAGAATTTTATCTTTAATGGAATTTTGTGGGCGTCGCTAAACGCACCTCAGCCACTCTACAAAGCACTTTCACTTTACACTTGACTGACGGTTATTAGTGTATACATGTGAGTATAAAGAAAAACAGCATTACTCTACTTTTTCGTAAACCCGCTGGCGATTTTTCAGTACACTTTACACAGACTTCATGCGTAGAGTGTGATAAATGAGGTCCATTGATGTTACGGACTCTAGACCTTCTGGAGTTTTTTTTTGTTTTTTCACTTTTTACTTTTGACGCATCTGTCAGCGTGTAAATCCTTAAATCGTTTGAAGCTGGATTTAAAATATGTGCCACGTAAATCCAGGGCTCGGCTGAGCAAAGGAGCATTTAAAGAAAATTTCATTTGAAATTTGTGTGTGTACGTGTGAGTGTGTGCTACCAAAACCAAAACTATTTTCCACAGATTGTGAAGAGGAGAAAAAAGGACAAACCTGATTTTCCTGCTCATTACACCAGGGAGTCGTGGTTGTGTAATTAAAGTAAATATACGAGATACACGTCAACAACATAAAGTTAACAGCATACAGCTTTGGAAGCTGCTATCACTCACTTAACGAGTTAGATTCTTAATAACCGCCAAGTTTCAGAAGATTTTCTATTCTGAACTGTTCTTATTAAGCTTCATAATGTTCACATTACTGCTGTAAAACAACAGCCGCATGGCAACGGACACGAGTTAATATTTATCCTGATATCAACTTTAAACGTCATATCCTTTGAGACATTTTTTTTCCCACTGTTTGCAATAAATCATTAAAATTTGCTTATTATTTGTGTACATCTGGAGCTCTTCTTCACACAGCTGGGGAACATGATAACAGAATATGGATTATACAATAAAGTACACCTTTTGAGCAGGGCATCATGGGTATTTTTATAACACGTACTCATTAATAACAGCAACCAGCAGCTGATATTTCTCTACCATTTGTTTTTTCCCTTTGTTTTCCTGTTTGTTTGTTTTTTTAAATAAATATATCCTTCAAATGAAATATAATCAGAAATGATATATGTGAACCTTTCAGCATAACTAAACATTGTGTTAGTGTCATTTTTTTAACCATTGTTAGACGTCATACATACTGAAATAAGCAAACGATTTCAAAAACAATTTTAATTTTTTTAGCATAGGAAAATAGACATTCCAAACATTATCTTACCAATAAATTGACCATATATCTTTTTTTTTTTTTTTTTACACAGTTTTAAATTGCATATGTTTCTTCTTACTAAGGAGAATGTTACACCTTTCTGAAGCATGGAAAAAACTTTGAACACTGATCCATATTTAATGCTAAGAGCAGTACTACAGCTCCCAAGATGATGGTAATACTTTAAGGCATTCAGTATAACATCAGTATAATCTAATTGAGAATGAGAAAATATTTTTTTAAGAACAGTGCCGCATGACACCCTAAAATAATCCACTATCCACATACTAACAAAAATTCATTTAAGAAATATATACTATTAAACAATATAACCAAAGGGTGTTTGGTGTTCTTATTGCGTAACACTAAACAAATTAAAAGTTCCTTCACATTTCTTATAAAATAAAAATAAAAATATGGTGACAATGTTGAATGAGGTAGTATAAACTGTGAGCTGCGATGCCTGATCAGGCATCACCTAACCCTTTCGCCCTCAGTCATCTCCCAAAGCCCCAGGTTCAACACTTTAAGGCACGGGAGCTGCGTTATTCGCTCCAGTCCCCGTTTGGTGATTTTGGTGCAGCCGTACAGATCGATGCCGGTCAGCTGGGTCAGGTGGTCAGCGATGAGCTCAAGCCCCTTGTCTGTGATGCGAACACACTGCCCAATGTTCAGCGTCTTCAACTTGTGCATCTGCCGCACCATCCTGTTGATTCCATCGTCGCTGATGTGACATGAGCAAAGCGAGAGCGACTTCAGCTGATAAAGTCCTTGGGCGATGTAAGCCAGGCTCTGGTCTCCCACTTTGTCACAGAACGACACATCCAACCCGAACAGCCGGAGAGAGCCCATGGACAGGTGCATGATGCCTGTGTCGCTGATGTTGTCACAGGAGCGCAGGTTAAGCGTCCACAGCTGGGTCATGTGGGACAGGTGAATCATTCCGGCGTCTGAAATGCCACCGCAGAAACTCAGGTTCAGGACTTTGAGTTTGCTCAGGCCCTTTGAGATGTGCTTGAGCGACAAGTCAGTCAGTTTCTGACAGTCCTGCAGAGTGAGATGCTCCAAGCCGAGACAACCTTCAGCGGCACTGCGCGTCATCCCAGCCAGGTGACCGATGCCCACGTCAGAGACATGCCGGCAGCTGCGTAGATTCAGGCTTTTGAGCCTGTGCAAGCCCCATGCAATAAGGAGCAAGCCAGTGTTGGTGATGTTACTGCAACCACCGAGCTCCAGAAACTCCAAGTTCTTTAGATACTGTGCAATTCGGCCAAGGCTGGAGTCTGTGATCTGCTTACAGAGGCTGAGGTTGAGGATCCTCAGGCAAGGAATGTCCTGCACAAATGCATGTCCAAGTCCGTTGTCTGTCAAATTGTAGCATCCGCTCAGGTTAAGGCTCTCGATATTCGGCATGCCCTGAATGACATAGCTGAGGCTCCGTCTGAGACTCAGGATCTGCACTTTTTTAATCCCACGGCTCTGAAGGCTCGGGAATAAGGACGGGTTTGCTCTCCTCAGATGTAGTTTGGCTTCGACTCCTCTCCATACTGATTTGTGGTAGGACGCGTCTCTCCAGGCCACACACACCTGTGCAACCCTGCCTTTACCTTTAACGTCCAAGTAGCTGAAGATCATCGCTAGAATCTCCGGGAAAAGGCTTGAGATGTGGGTCTCCATTTCACCGCTCCGCCAAACTCCGGCTTTACCGCTTTGCCGAGATTAGCCGACTGGCTAAGCTAAACTAGCTAACTAGCATTTAAAATTTAGCTAAATCAATAAGCTTATTTTAGCAAATACCTGGAGATCAGAAAACACGCATTCTTGCGCAGTGGATGCACAAAGGGCTACTATCGCGAAATTACAAGCGTGACTGTTAATTTGATTTGTTGTATGTATCAACGTGTGTATAACGTCTCTATTAGTTTAACAAGCTAAGCTAACAAACAGGCTAGCGTCAACATTCGTTACACACACCGCTTTTGTATGGTCGAGTCTTTGTTATGTTTTGAGTCCGGATTTTTATATTTTTTAAAAAATCATAACATAGTTCTTCTGTTCCACAAAACGTCCATGGACATATTCACCGTTAGTCTTTAACTCCAAATAAAAAAATATATATATGCTTTTTTTAAGCGATGCGGAATTAACACGGATACTTCCCAGCCATTTCCATTAGCGCTTACTCAAATCTGTGCACACTGCCTACACTAGTGCACTACGCTGAGTTTGAAATAATAGATCTCATGCCCTAAGTAGTGCACTTCATGTTCAACAAGGGGTCATTTGGGATTCGGATTACAAAACCTCACTTCCGGTGGCCTTCTGTTTAAACCTTACGTATTTTATTCAGTTTTTTTTTTTTACTTAATATGTTTATTATAAATAACTACAAGGAGTTAAAAGTCTCAAATGTTTATTATATAAAACAAAATACAGCGAACTCGACTTAATAATTTTAGCCAACATGGTTTGAAAAAAATAACAGTACTAAAAGTGAACCGTGACTCGACCCCCAGCACTCCGGCGCCGGTACCGCGCGCCCCCTGCTGGCAGCTCCGCTACTGAGCCATAAAAAGGTAGAGTTTTTACTGTCAAAGCAATAACTTTATAGTTATTCAGTATTATAACAAAGCAACAAAGACACGGTCATAAACACAATTTGCACAGATTGTCAAAAATGACGAAGCAACATAAAAAAAACTTCCACTTAATATCCCAATACTATTATTTCTAAATTCTAAAGGAAAAAGGAAAAAACAAACACTGTAAAAAAGGTCTATACAACTACTTAAGCATGTATTCATATGACAGCTTTATAAATATGCCCTAAAAACTTTTTTTTTTACATATATTTATGATAGAAATCAAACAATTATATAATCTATTTACAATCCAAACACAGTTCACATTTTCTCAAAAGCCATAAAGCCTTACAATTTAAACACAATTATTTTACTTACAAATTGAGGAAATCTCCTCTATCATCTTCCTAATGTCTGTTAGAATATCACTAGTCTTCCTTGTTATGCAGATTGATTCATACTGTGCATTCGTAAGCTAAAATATCCAATATTTATGGTTGAAAAATCAGGTAATAAATTCTTAGAATAGTTTGCATATCAAATAATGCTATTAAAATCAAATGTTTCTTATAATATTCATAATATGCAAAAAAAAACAAAAAAAAAACAGCAATAACTAGAGTCAGAGATCCAAATAGAAATAATTTACCTGAATTGAGCTGCGAATGAATATTTCTGTCTAAAACACATCATTTTGAATGATTTGTTTTATCTTTAATTAGTTCTGCATAATTCTAGGTAAAAAAAAAAAGAATTCCTTAATAATAAAAATGTACAACTATTTTTGCATTTTGTTCTTAGACAGACAACAATTATGAACTATAACGTTTAACACTAAAACTGTACCGTACCTGAATGACAAAGGCACAAGCATGAAAGAAATCATAATGCTAAGTGATCACATTTCAGTGTGGAATGTTGTATTTACACATTCATGGAGAATTATTGAGCCAAATTAAATTCCCCAAAAAATAAGCACGTACCTACAAGTCCAGAAAACATACAATACGTCTATAGGTGTAGTACATTTATAAAAGTGTTTACTAGAAAACATCCGACGCAGTATCTCCTTTTATTATTCGATTTATTTAATTGTGTGTTATTTTTTAAATTGAGGTCTGTCCAAGCACAGTCTGAATGCTGATTAACGGTCATACGGTACAGTGTGTGATATTCACACATGCATCACTAGCTCTGTGTTTTATTTGCACTCTGTGTTTTATTTGTTTTATTTATTTACACAGTATTTGTTCTCCTGAGATTAAAGATTGAAAGACGTCCGTTCGGAAAGCAATGTAAGGACATCTGTCTTCTCAGGTTTCTTATTTTTGGGGGGAAAAAAATGAAATAAGTTCTGTTCTCATATAAGGCTCTCCCATTCATCACATAGGCAACGTGTGTGATTTGAAAATTTCAGAATCAGCACATGCCGTGTGTGTAGTGATTTGAATAAATCGTGCGGTGGAATTCGGTGTGTTGCACAAGTCAGCTCGTCTTCCTGTTGGTACCGAAAGAGTCCGAGCGGCAGTGGGAAAAGTCGATGAATATCCCGTCTTGATCGGAATCCACAGAGTCTACACCCTGCATGACGATGGTTTCAGGGCTTGAGGAGCAGCTAGTGGGTGAAGACGTGGCTTTATCCGTCTCCGAGATGGACGTCTGAGCGTGTACGGGCCCTGCAGAGTTCTGGATAAAGATGGAAGGAAGGACGAATGCGGGCTGTGCCGTGGCTCCACGCTTCGCCGTCGGTAAGGTGAGCTCGTGGTCCAGCGTGATCCCGGGACTGGAGCTCGTCTCCACGCTGACGGATATGGGGAATCCCTGCTGCTCCATACAGGAAGTGACCTCGCAGGCTGAGTGGCGACGGATACCCACGCTACCCACAGAGCCGACCTCCGTGTCATACTCGGCTACGGGGGTGAGCATGGGGATGTTGTAGCTTTTGGAGCGCACCACTGGGTTGGTGGATTGGATTTCTGCGGGTTTGGACCACTGCAAACGATTTTCTGTGAAAAGGGAAACACAATACTGACCTCACTGCCTAACATCAATAAACATTTGGAGTACATTTAAAAGGAAGAAGAATTTATCGTAGAAGTAAGGATGTGTCAAGAATCAGTTATACCACAATATTCAACATGCACTACATCTTAATTGTGGACTGATTTCAGTAATGACATTCCCTCTCAGGAGGATGCTGCCTAGACAGCTAGCATTTTTAGAAATAGGACATATTCCACAACAGATTTCTGGAGAGCAAAAAAAGTTAAACCTAGACTCAATGAATGGTGTTTTCATTTAAAATAAAACCTGTCAATCATCTTTGCACACATTTGGCATGTACTCAAATAAGAGTTAGTCTTGTTTGGAAAGCATAGCTCGGTTTTCCTTGTAACGTCATGATCTTGATGAAAGTTGTGGCGCAGCTTAAAGGCGTCTGAAAACTAGAATTTCTTTTGTTTGGGTAACAAACAAATACGTTACAACGTTTAGTAACCTTTCTCTGATTTCATATCAGTACGTGTTTGATTTATGCTAAACCATCTCTCGTACCCATAATGCATGACCAGTGGGTGGCGTCGCAGTCGTGTGCACAGAGCCCGTGTGTTCCCAGGTAGGGTGACACCACCTTCTGAATGAGTGACTCCAGCTTCAGGTAGTCCTCCGTCACACCTTGTGACTCGTGAACACCCTGTTCATCATTCATACAAAGGAGCAAAAATGAATACACACACACACACATACACACACACAGCAACAGCCTGGGTTTTTGTATGTGTTTTGTACCTGGAGAACCAGAAGCATCTGGACGATGGAGGGAGGGACACGGGCACGAGGTCTGGACAGAGCTTCATCCAGCTTCATGTTTAGTGTTATAGTGTTCCTGAAGAGCAGCAAAGCCAGCTGTCGTACTGACGGCTCCTTCCCCTGAGTCATACAGAGTGACATCATTAACAACAACGTAGGACCCTGCTTTCTCCTGACACCGAACCCAATCGTGGACCTAATTATGTCTTATATACACTAATGACCCAGATAGCTCCATCATACCTTCCTTCTGTCTTAAATCTTCTTTCTGTGATAATACAATCATCTCAGCTCTCTTCACACGAATGTATCAAACATATATTTCAATCAGCCGCTGATTAAATACGACATCATGTAGAGCTGTTATGAAAATTAAACATCATTCAGCACTGTGTATACTGTGTTATTTTAGCTGGGGAAAAAAAAACAGTTGTTAGCTTTGAGAAGTTTAAGGTTGTGTCTTCTTCATTGGGCCAGATAACAAGAAATACATGGAAGTGGGGACAGAAAAAAAAATAATTTAGAAAGTCGTCTATTTATTTTCCTCAGTAACAGGATTCTAGTAATTAAAAAGAGACTGTGCTGTAAAAGACAGCTCAATGCAATGGCTTATATAACTCTTATTTATATAATATGTCAACAAGTATAAGACTTAAGATAATATAAATAAAATGAAAAATATAAATGCCAGAATTGTGACTCCAATTTTTAGGTTTCTAAAATTCTTAAAAATAAATATGTATAGCTTAACAATATGATAATTATAGCTTAATAATTATTATAATTATATTATAATAAAAATAATATTTATAGTTTTTTTGCTAGATTGAGCCACAGGAAATTGAACTGTATCCACTATAAATGTGACCATAATGGTAAAAGATCTTTGTGATGGAAAATGACTGTTGAGTTTATTGTGGCAACAACACAAAATACTAAATGCAAACACAAAATAATGATGGACCAAAAGGTGTTTTAGGGACACTCTAGGAAAGCAAAGTCTTTAGGGCCCTATATTCAGTACCACAACTGTTTGATGTTTAAAAGCCAGTGCATGATGCTGTAGCCTGGATCTGCAGCTGGGTTATCTTATTATCTGATAAAAAAAACAGAGATACAGCTGGAAACATCTGTTGAACAAATAGTGGACACTGTTTTAAAGGACAGTGTAGATGGAGTGGATTAGGCTACCTGGACCGGGTGAAAGATGGCTTGTAGCATGGAGAGAACATCACAGAAGAAGAAGTCCCACGTCTCAGCCAGGGAGTCAAGTAACTTCTGACCTATGAAAGAATTCACAGTTGTAGTCTGAGGACTGAGACCTTGCATCAGTCTTATATTCACAACTTCCATCCATCCATCCATCCATTTTCTGTACTTGTTATCTCACACAGGGTTGGAGAAAATCTGGAGCTTATCCCAGGGGACACACTGGA
>JAOTRN010000036.1:10904886-10926007 GCA_028566695.1 Bagroides melapterus
GCAGTACTGTCTCCTCAGGCCAGGCTTTGGGCCCCATTAACCATAGCACACCTTCTGGTCATGAAACACTGGTCAAGAAGGAGGAATATATGACCGGGAAGAGTTGGTAGTACGAAGAGTTCATCCTCATTTTCATGGATGCAGAACTGGTGAGAATTAGCGTTTAAGGTAATTTCTATCACCATCCAAACCTTTTCCCCAGATGACCCAGAGTTGTGGGACTTTACTCTGGATGGCATCGATATGCTCGAGGACCCACTGAGAGAATCGTCAGGGCTACCGCGTCCTGCTACACTGAGCGAACACACAATGGTGACGCGTAGTAAAACTCCTCAGAGAGCCACTACATTGAGGCCACCACTTCGGTCACATGACTATCAGGGACAAGGAGGACCCACAAATTATAGCCACAATAATTCAGCAGCCCAGAATACTGCTGTAGAAACAGGTAAGGCTAATCTACACAAGGGATAAGTGACTGAGGAGCAATAATGAGTGTATTAACTATGTTCATTATATCATTAAAAAAAATGTAAAACTTTTACACTGCTCAGATTTAAAATCTTCAATCCTACAGGTCTTCAGAGCCCGTACCGACAAGGACAGCATATGAAGAAAAGGAAGCTCGAGCCTTGAACCTATTTGACATTTGTTTGTTTGAATTTAATTTATTGCATTTTATTTGTACAGAATTGTTGTAGTGTTAATAAATATTTAATGTTGATTAAAAAAAGTTACTAGATATACAAATTTCTCATGTTAAACATCGTACTGGATAAAAGGATTCAGTGAATCCTGCCTCAAATTCTTGTCTTCCTCTGACAGGAGCAGATCCAGATGTGGTCATTTGAGACTGTAGCCCATCCACCTCAAGGTTTTAAATATTTTGCATTCCTAGCCTTTTCTGCTCACCACAGAGCAGTTATGAGTTACTGTACCATTCTCCTCTGACTGCTCTCAAAAACAAAGTATTTCAGGCATTTTTTTTTAACCAATTCTAAACTCAAAATAGAGAGCATCCCATGTTTGGCTGATGGGGTAATTGCATGAATGTACAATGGTAAAAGTTTGTCTTTTTAATATGATGGCATTGTGTAGTGAATAACTGAAGACCAGATATCGTTTCCAAAATGTTTTAATTCACCTCTGGTATATACATAAAAAAAAAAAACAAACAAACAAAAAAAAATTCCACAAGATTAACACAACCATCAATATAATCACCAAAAAGACCTGGGACAAAACTGAGAATCAATGCTTTAGCAATATTACCTTTTCCTAACCTAAATGTTTAATGCTGATTTAATAAACAGGTGAAATATTCCGGGTTTAAAACATGCAGTTTTGAGAACAATGCAAGTATAGCTGGATTTGTGTGTTAAGTGGTATTTTAAAAACTGTTGCAACCAAGTGGTTTATGAAAATATGATCAAAGAAAAAGTTTAGAAAAATTCATGCACTCAAGTATCAAAAGTAACATTAGCCTCCAGAGCCTGCTTAACCTTTTAAAACGGTGCATATTCTGCATTGCAGTAACGTTTTTCCTTCTCTAGAGAAGTCGAGCGAATCATTTCAGAGGTGAGAGAAAATCACTTCTGTGTGGGAATGGCACTGTGTTTTGTGGCTTAGTAATTATGTTTAGGAGAGTGGTATTAAGAGTATAAAGACAAATTGTGCAATACTGTAATCTGCAAAAAGTGAATTTACTTCACAGCAACATATCTATATATGATGATCGATTTTTCATCCAAGAGAACTTTCTACCAATTTGAGCACTATAGTAATAGCCAGTGTGAACTGTGAGAGATTTAGAGAAAATGCATTGTAGAGAGGATAGCTGTGCATCAAGTCTGGCACAAATAAAATCATTTAAGAAGGCACCCCATATGCATGCAGTTCAGGGGTCTGTAGAAAGCTACAGGCTGTAGCCACTGCAGAACGCCTACAACCCACACGCCCTCGATACATCCGTCGAGTTACAGTAGGAGCTTTTGAGAGAATACAAGCCTACATGATGTATAGTCAAATACAGTCACATACAAAAGTCACAAGGCAAATACTTAGAATGGAAAAATGTGTAAGGTTTGTCAAGTGCTCCATCACCCTGCTTATTTAACCTTCATATATTGCACATCTCTGTCCTTAGGTCAAGTTCTAATATTTGTGAAGAAATTTTAACATTTCGAAATCTCAAAACAAACAGGTCCCTTACTCGTCATGTTTACTATGCAATTATGATTTAAACCTGAATCTCGGTTTCAACAATCTAAAGCTTTTCCTTGCGCCAACTTGCCACCAACTTGCTTTATTCATCTCATTTATTGCTGTCTAGCTTGGGTACTGAAGATGTGTACTGGCAGCATTTATAATCCAAACTCATCACGCTGGTTTTATTTACTATACAGTGTAGATAAGGACACATTTAAGCTAAACTGCAAGCTGCTTAAGAAAATGTTAACCATTTATAGCTGCATACTAAGAACCTTTTTACATTACAAAGCATGACATCCATGCATCTCCATTTAAAGAGACTAACGCTTAGTAATTAAGGCCATTTAAGCTTTAGTTTTGTCTTAATCTAGCACTGACATACCAATCTGTACACATCCACCCTGTAAGGCTCGAAGTCTTATTGCCCTTAACACATACCTCTGACATACTAACCAAGTCACAGAATGAGACCCTTACAGGCTTTCTGGCTGCTGTTTACTGTAAACAGTCTACTTACATTTTCCCACAGATTAAAATAGAGTCTAGCTTCACAATTTTCAGAGTATATCCCTTTACTTTACTACACTGCCTTTTTTAAAGGTGGTTTGTTAGACAGAGATTAGGTCTAGTCTGGGACTAAAATATGGTTATAGGTGATTGAAAACCGTTCACAGTCAACAATTATGCTAAATCTGTGCGTGTTGTGACGTCCCTGGAATCTCAGCTTGCCTGAGTGGTCCGCATGTTTGTTCCTCCACCATTAGTTCCTGCTTTGGGAGCTCTTGCAGGGAAACCTGGCTGGATAGCATTTGTGGCTGTGGGCTGTAACAAACCTACTGCATTTCCAGGAGGCCACTGTGTGTGGACAAAAGGGGTGCTGGGGTAGGTGTGCTGCTGGGATGTCAAGCACAATGAACCTTTCCTTCCAGTAGAGGTGTTGGAGCAGGGAGCACATATAGGACCACCCATGGAGCACAGCTGGCCTGGTGCAGAGAACTTGCGTGGAATTGTCTATAAAAGAAAACAATCCCAAGTGTTAAAAAAATAAAGTGTTCTAAGTCATAATGTTTACTATTACAATGTAAAGACGTTATACTTTAATAAATGACAGCTATTAAATGTGGTGCTTACATCAAGGCTTTGTGAACTTCGTTTGCTATTCTTCTTGACCTGTGTGTGGCTCATGGCATCCCGAGCAAAATCATCCACCAGCTGGTGGAGGTCATCTGTAAATGTGCCTTTTCGTGGAAGGTTAGCAGCTTGACCTGACCCATTTTCTGCTTTATTTGTCATGGTGGTCCCTATAATAGAAATGAAGAAAAACAAGAAAACAGAAAAATTAAAGACCTGTGATTAATAAGTTAAATTAAAAAGAATGATTAAATCTATAAATATCTCAATACATATAGAAATGTTAGGCTCAGCAACCCCTAAAAATAATAATGTAAGCCTTTACCTTCTGACACAACGTCTTGAGCAAGTGTATCCGGAAGATCTGGAACCTGTCCTGCAGTCAACTGACTAACTGAAGCCTGTTTGTTTCGCCTCTCACCTACAAACACAGGAAAGAATTTTCAAAAACAGGAGTTTTGCATTGTGACTATCTTGATTCTAGAGTAAAATTAACTTGGTGCTATACCTTGCTGATGAGGACTGCTGTGGATGCTGCCACTGCGGCTGGATTTGTTGCTCTTGCTTTTGGTGAGCCTACGTCGGCCTCCTGACACAGCTACAGGGGAGGAGGCCACTATGGAGGGACGGGCTTTGCCCATCCTTGCAAACAGTTCTTCAATCTCCTTCTTTTGTTTAGACTGCAAGGCCTGGATCTCAGTCATATGCCTGTTAGAAGGAAAAAAGTGAATAAAAATAAAATGGTGAATAAAATCCATTATCGAAGGATCAGGAAAAATCTAAAGATTCCCTGAACATCCCTACCTCTCCCTGAGCTGTCTGATCTCCTTCTTAAAGGCTTCATCCTCTGGTTCAGAGTCATCGCTGCTTAAGTACTGGGAGTTAGGCTGCACTGTGGGTACACTGGATACACCAACATCTTCCTCTTTTTTTGAGTCTGCATCCTCTTTTTCAGCTGGAGTAACTGAGAAACGTCCCACTTTGACATCTGAGGTCACCTTCAAGTGCCCAACTGTAGTAGTAGCAGAGGAAAGAGGAGGAGGAGGTGCAGAATCAGGTTCATGCCCAGGGCTTGGCAGGGTTTGATACTTATGAACAGTGTTTTCAGGGCTCGAGACTGCTGAGGACGTTGAGGATGTAGCTGAAGATGATGTAGATGTAGATGACAGCATGGAATTCTGGAAAGAGGCACTGTCCACAGCTTCATCAGTGGCCACAGAAACCTGGATGAGGATAATTTTAAAAGACTTCATATCTGACTGTTGAAAAGTTTAGTTAACCAAAAGACTGGAACATGTTTCTCATTACCTGAAATCGGCCAAGTCTGAAACCTTCACCAGTTGGTGGCATCACTGATTGCTTGTTCTCTACTGTCAGGCAGTCTTGGGGTCCACTTACAGAATTCTAAGTTAGAGAAAAAAAGAATAAAAATTTGTGAAAAATAATGCATCAAAACAAGGACACCAGCAAAATCCTAGAAAAAACCTGCAATGGTGCCTACCTGCAGTCTTGCTACACCAGTATCAACTTGACTAGTTTGCACTTGTACAGTAACTGAACCTCCTTGGCTTTGAGAGGCAAGCATGCCAGGAGCAAAGTGCCCACTGGAGCTCAAAGACAAGCTAGCTGGTGTCACATGGCCTGCAGTGGATGCCATGCCAGGAGGGGGAGAACTGATGGTGTTGGGAGGTGAGGAGGTAGGGGCCACATCTCCTAATAGATCAGGCTGGGCTGAGGAGCCAGAGGACGAACTCTGGTCATGGAATAGAGAACGAAGCTTTTTGTCCAGTGCCTGGATATCCTCGATGCCTGGTGATTTTCCTTGTATCTCCCCCTCACTCTCCCCACACTGGCTGGGGGCGACTACAGGCAGAGGTGTGGAGGTAGAATTTTGGCCAGGAGTAGGAAGTTGTTCTCCAGTAGAGGCTGGAACAGTTATGCTGCTCTCAGGTAGCTGGTAGGGAATAGTTGGAGTGGGAAGAGAGGTACGACGCTGAGTAATGGTTTGATCTGGTGGGGCAAGGGAAGGGGATGTCCGGCCTGTCTGGGGGATCTGAGCAGAAGTAGGTGGGGAAGTGGAACCAACAGGCACAGTGGCAGAGGTGCTTGGAGCAACTGCAACTGAGCCCTGGTATACAGGTTGAGGGGGTAATACTGAGGGCTGGCTGGTGTTGGGAGGCAGGATGGATTGCCCCTGTTGTGCATGGTTAGTTGGGGCAGGATCAGACACTAAAATGAGGAAAAAGTTAGCTCAATCAAATGCATATTACATACCAATGCAAGATCCTCGTCTCTGTCAGGAGAAAAGACTCACCTGCTAGTTCATCTCCAAATGATGTGCTGGCTGAGGGAGGGCCAAAAAATGACTCTCGAAGACGGGATTCTGGTACAGGGCTGACAATGAAACGCCGCCCTGCTGAGTGCACCACCTGTGCAGCCATGCTGGGTGGCAGACCTGTTAACAAAGTAAATTAAAAAAAAAAAAGAAGTCATTATTAACAGAAGTTGGGAAACAATACCAACATCACCTAAAAACCTCTGTTAAATTGTTTACCTGGCAGATTTGGACTTGATATATCAGGGACTTGTTTTGCATCATTTGTCACCTATAATAAACACTGAATGTCAATAAACTTGCTCATACTTGTTACCATGAATGTTAAAGTTATGAGGATTCATTACCTGAGAATGGCCATCTTTAGCAGCTTCTCTTTTTTCATCTGCCATGTCTATAACCTCTTGAACCTGATCTATAAAGGACTCGCGCTCACTCTCCAGAATGAAGTCACTCTCGACCTGAATGCAGAGTAAAATCTTTTTTAGCCTAAACATATTGCATATTGCCTACATTAATTTCCCTCCACCTATTTTACTTTTAGTAAAAAGACTTTGTGGTCAGATGTATTCCCCCACGTATATTCTGAAGAAAGCTTAAGGGATTTTGGCATTTCTGTGGATTTTGCACTGGTCTAGCACTTTTAGAGAAGTTTGTACTTACTACCTAGTTTGTAGTTTTTTTGCGATGAGACATTAAGTACAGAAAAAAACAAATTTCCATATAAAAAACTCCAGATTTTTACAGTGAAGAGCAATGAAAAGAGAAAAGGCTACCATGATGTGTGCAATTTCTTCAGGGTTGTCTCCATCCAGATCAAACTTAAACGTCACCATTTTCCTGTTGTGGGTTTCTAGCTGGCATTCAGCCACTCTGTCACCAATATTGGAAATCTAAAAACACAAATACAAACATGATTAGTGATTTGAGTATGTTACATTCCTCTGGAAATCTACTAACAGCAAAAGGAACTTGATATCTCTTACATTAAGCACAACAAGCTTGGGCTTGGCAGACTTGTCTTGACGTGAACGGCTACGGACTGAGCGGCGCTGGTAGCGTTTTGTGGAACTAGCCTCGTGCTTGCCCTCATTCCCATCACTCAACCCTGAAGCTGCATCTGACAGGCCACTGAAATAAAGAATAACAGTATTATCTCGGTTAGGTTATTCAGATGGAACTGATAACTTCAAACAAACAGCTAATACTTGAATGAATGCAAATAAAACACAAACACAAAACATTCCAGGTGGCATTTAGCATTGAAGCATGACTAGCTTTGGGTCTAGTTTAATAAAGGGGAAAAAAGGAAAAAAAAGAATGCAAAGTAAAATGTAAACACTTTTCCCCTAAGACATACCTCTCTGCAGAAGGTGGAATCAGCAGGGACTGTGTTTGAGTCTGATCTGGAGACTGGGAAACACTTAGAGGAGCCTAAAATAAAAAGAGCAACATTCTTAAATTGACCTCAGTCAAAGCTTCATTTATCAGGCTATCACAAAATGGACAACTTATTAGATACTTGGCTAGATTCTAAACTTTTCTGACCAGTCCTCTAACTATAACTTTACAAACAAAAGCGTGAAGGAAAGATGGCAGCCGCCTTTTGTGGAAAACAGACCCTTCTACTACGCACCCGGAGTAACTGAGAGGCCCGATATAAGAAATGGAGATGTTCAGCCTTTGGAGATGGAGAAAAAACAGGCGGGCTGAGTTGATTTGGCCATATCTGACAGACAGCATGGAAGAAATGGAGGGTGGGAATTCAAAACACGAGAGGAATGAACAAGTTAATAGATAGAAAAAAGCTGAAGAAGTTATGGCATGTTTAATGAGTACAGAAGAATGAGGATATGAGAGACAAAGGGAAGAAGCAAATGGAAAAGAACACATTTGTAACATATGGGAAGACATCAAATATGAAGTTCCAGTGAAATAGCATAGGAAATGAGAATAGATTGTAACATCAAAAAAGAAAAGAGGAACACTGAGAAAAGGTAGGGAAAGAAGAACCATGAGAGATCTTTTCACCTTCAAGCAATTTAATGAAGAACTACAGAATGTAAGCAGAAGTGGAATGACATTTAAATTCAGGTAAAAGAGAAAGCATCTACACTTTAAAGGACAAGATGAAGTACCAAAACCTTCAGCACAAAAAAAACTGGAAATGCATCTTTTCAATAGCCACTGGTGAACTACCAAAATTTCCAATTTAATCTGGGTTTTTTCAGTGCCACATAGTAACATAGGCAACCAGGAACAGGAAGTAATCCTTTTTCTGTAGTGCTATAACCTTATATAACATGGGAAAAGTCTTTAAATGGTACTGTTTACAGGCATAATAGATAGTGATTATGTTGGTATTGTTTACATAGAGAGATTAATCCAAGCACTTCTACCATAATGACTAACAATGGTGTGGTTGTTGATTACAGGTTGTTTTACTGTCACTGTGTTTGTCAGTTGTCTCTGATAATGGAAGGGAAAAATCTAGAATTCAGAATTGGATTCTGAATGTGCAGTGAAAATGGCTTGTAGTGTACCTGGGTCACCTGAGAGCTGTGTGGTGGTGGTGGATGAGTTGAACTCTGTGGTGCAGTGTCCATCAGGGGCTGGTTGGGCTGTTGGGAGATGCTAGACTGAACAGAAGTGGTCTGCTTGCCAAAAAAAAGAAAAGAAAAGAAAAAAAAAACAAAAACACGATGGTTTGCGTTTCTGAAATCTAATGATATCAAATCTGAGTAATAAATGTTCAGTGTCTGAGTGTCTGCAGACATGATGAGTACCTGTTGTGGAGCACTATATTCAGTATGAGACACAGGAATCAAAGGTTGGGTACTGCTTCCTTGTGAGGATGGAACCTGTGGCTGCTAAAGAACACAACAGACATGTTTTCCAATCTTTTCACATAACTGATTATTTACAGTGGTATATGATCCTGCTAGAAAAAAAACAAAACAAATAATCCCACTGATGACCCACCAGACTATGTGGGTGAACAGCATGCTGCTGAGGAAGTTGGGAATGAGGGCCGTGTTGAGCAGCAGAGGTCTGAGGGTGTTGCTCAGGCTGCATAGAGCTATAAGAGGGCAACACCGGCTGAACAGGATGCGACTCTGATGCAGTCAGTGAATACTGGCCCTCCATACCACCTACAGCTGCAGGATATACAAATAAATAATAGATCATGACTCATTACAGCTGACGTAACACAATGAATTTACTATACCGCTTACATGAAACAGGCACTCCAGGCTGCTGTTGCAGGTGGTGCTGCTCCCCCTCTGGCTCCTCTGTCTCTATGGGAACTGGTGTCAAAGTCGACATGTGGGGCTTTGTGGTGGAGGAGTGGGGAGTTGGCTCACTGGGAGGCTGCTGCCCCCTTTCCTCTTCCTGCTTCCTCTTCTCCTGTTCTTCCCGCACAAGCTTCCGCTGATCCCTCTTCCTACAGATCAGAGCCACACGGTCTTTCACAGCCTTGGCTATGGTCTTATGATCACCCTCACACACATAACCCGAGTCAACCTGGAAAACAATTAAGAAATAAAAACAAACTTTTTTTTCTTGGGAAACTACAAAGCTAAACCATAAAGACAAGTCACTGAGGGGGAAAAAACAGCAGGTGCTTTGCTACCATCTCCTGTGCCACATCCTCTGGGACATCTTTGTGGAGGTCAAAGGAAAACTCAATGGCCTCGTTATCCTTGTATTTCCCTTTAAGCTTCTTAACGTCCTCAATGCGCAGCCACAGTTTTATAGCCACCATCTCACCATCATCCTCTTCAGCAAGCTCAACACGAACCCCCGTTTCTTCCTGAAAAAAGGCATGGTTCAGCAGGTCCTTGATAGAATATCTGGAAGAAGAGAGGGAGTGAAGAAAAAAAAAATAAATAAATATAAAAACAGACACTTTTTATAAAGTAATAAGACATGCTTTAAGGAGAGTTCAGTTGTTCTGATTTTGTTCAGCAAACCTCTCATCTTTGTTTTGACGAATACATCCTTCGATGATTTCTTTGACTTCAGGAAAGGCTACCTTATCAAAACTGCCAGGCTTCACTCCCTATAATAGCAGAACACAGAAAGCATCCAACATCATACAGACCCTGCAGAGAGAATCAAACTCATTTACTACCTTTAACATTGTCACTTTAAATATTAAAACAATATACTATAAATAAAACTATATGTACATTACAAATAATGTACATGTAGAACCATTCTCAAGTACCTGCATTTTACATAAAGATGGATTTTAGTGTTTGTAGACTAATAGACAGGTAATGAAAGTAATAGAGCTATTTAGCACATTGACATTTTAGACACTGGTCAAATACCTGGCTATTGCCTAAAGCCCAGTTATGAATCTTAATTTTCACTAGACCTTAAACGTGTTTCTGCCAAATAAATTCTTCAGGAACTTTAGGTACATTCCCACCAAGACCAAGACTATTCCTAGTTCCTGTTACAGAGGATGTAACCAAGGGCCTACATGATGAAGTTTGGTATCCAGCATGCAGCTAACAAATGATTATTAAGAATAATTTAAGATCTAAGCTGTTGAAGTTTCCATTATACGTTTGTTTTTATAAACATACCATGCAAATCTTGACATTATATTGATGCAACAGTAAATATATATATTAAAAAAAAAATCTATTTAATGCTTGAGAGATTTATTTCATTTATATATCTATTATAAATATCTATTTTACCTGATTGTGTGTGTGTGTATATTTATATATAATAAAAATTATATAACCTGTTCTGAAGACCTGCTAAGAAAATGTGCACACTGAGGTCACTTTGGGTTTAGATATATTGTGATGCACGTACCTATACTGGAATTCTTGAAACCACAACTTACCACTCATAGAGGGGGAAAAAAGAGTGAAGAAAATGCCTCATAAAAGGCCAAAAAGGGGAAGATTTATAAGAATGGAGCGAAGGAGAGGGGAGGAGGGCGAGCTCACATGGCCCTCTCTTCCAGCAAAAGGTTGGGCACTTACGCTGGTCACTCTGCGATAGATCTGTGCCGCATTCTGGCACTCGGAGTACGGGTACTCAGAAGTAGCCATCTCCAGCATACACATCCCAAAGGCATAGACATCCACTGACTCGTCATACTTCTCCTCATACATCTCAGGCGCCATGAACTCAGGGGTACCTTAAATCAAAAGAACGGTTCAGAACTCACTCTCTCTCTCTCATTTCCCTATATCACCCTCTCTGTGAAGAGGAAAGAGGAAGGTGATGCTGCAGAAGATGACCCCTTCAAAAACCTGTGAGAAAAGAGAGAGGGAGAAGGAAGAGCGAAAAAAGGATAGAAAGCGAAAAAGAGGAGGAGGGGGGGATAAACTGTCCTCAGTTAGGCTGTCATGATAAGAAGCCCAAGTTTCTCAGTGTAAGGCCTTTAGGGCAGGGCTATGGAAACAAAACTAGAGTACAGAACCTACCAAAAGGCCTGGACTGACCAAAGAATTCAAGCTCAGTCTGAAGAAGTAGGGACTGAGCGTTAAAGTAAAGGTGTTAGGCATTCAATAACATTTACAAAAGCCAAGTTTAAGACAAAGTTATGTGTTAAGCCAAACAGATTACTAGGAAATATTGGAGGTGAGTCAATGGTCAGTCAATAGCCCAGGACTGATAATTTAACAGAAGGTAAAATCCAAGCTATGGAACTCTTAAATACAGTTTGTTATCCTGTTGCAAATCCCCCTATATGCACTTACCTTTCTGATACCTGTAAGAAGGAAGAGCAAATTAAAAATGCTAACATATTCCATAGCTAGTCATTGATTAGTGCGGTTCTGCACTCTAGTTTATGCAGTAAAAAAACTGCCCATAAAACAAAGACCTCACACGGAAAAACTCCTCATATTTGAAATTGATTTAGATTTGTAATGTGTCACTTTGTACTGGTTGACTTACCAGGCCCATTTTCTGCATTTACCGCAGTACACTAAATAATCCTTTCAGTAGAATAAGGCAGATCTGAGGTTAGAGTCTAAAGTTTCCTAAAATGATAAATGGACTCTAACTCTATAACTGAGAGGAAATGAGGAGAGAGAGTAATGCCTGGATCTTAACACACTGTAAGAAAAAAAAAATTCAAAACAGATGATCTACCCTTGAAAAAGAAAAATGACAGTTATTAGCATCAACATCACGTATTTCATTGAAGAAACAGACCACCATTATCCAAACCACAGGACAAAGATCATTCAGAATGGTACCTGAAAGCCCAGGGCTCACCTCTAGCTTTTGTGCTATCCCTTTGCCATGATCAGGTTTGCCTGCAGACAAGCCACAATACAACTACGCACATCACTGACAAAAAGAGAGTTAAGAAACTACTTACTCTCTGGAGGAACCTGAAATAAGGGCCTCTTAAAACACTGAGGATAATATGATCAACAAAACAATTTTGGACCTAGAGGAGGGAGGGGTATCCCGTGTGGAGAGACAGCGCGAGCGAGAAGCAGGGGCCCTGGTTTGCTGTGGTTTGGGGGCTCACAGAAACACTGTGGTCTGACTTCGTGCCACAATGTTAAATCTCACTTATTGAAGCCAAAGAAGAGAGAACTTCAGAAGAGGACAGATTTTCTTCTTCCTGGCAGCAAACCCGCATAGCCAGTTGACACAAAAAGAACAGAGAAATTGTGTATGGTAGTTTAAGGAGTCATACCTATGACACTCTTGGCAAAAGAAGCCCTCTTGAGAGTAGCAAGGCCTAGGTCACCGATCTTAACAGATCCGGTGGGCCCAGTGATGAAGATGTTGTCACACTTGAGGTCACGGTGGATGATAGGAGGAGACCTCGTATGAAGGAAGTGAAGCCCTTTCAGGATTTGCCGACACCAACTTCTTAGGACTTTGATCTTCATCTCCTTAAACCGCTTCAGATACCTGCAGAGCAAAACAAACTACCATCAGCACAGGAAATCTGGAAGTTTTTTTATACCAAGGATGCTGAGATATAAACAAACTCTGACAATACAATATTTATTCTTTCTGGTAAATTATTTCTAGCCTAGAGGGTACACCAATTATTGTGCACTTACGTCTTTAGGGTGCCAGATGTCATGAGCTCCGTCACAAGCACTATACATTTCCTCCCTTTGCAGGGAGCCTCCCAGGAGTCATAGAAACGCACAATGTTGGGGTGCTGCAGGCCCTTCAGCATACCTGCTTCTTCCTTGAAGCGCTGTCTCTCTGACTTGGACAACTTGCGATCCTGAAAGAAATTTTAAATGTTGCAAGATAAGTGGTGTATAATTGTCCCCATACACTGGCAATGTTAAACAAATTCTACGTGGTTTGGCACATATAAAATATCTGAATAGCATAACCATGCTTAAAATAAAGCTAAATCTCCACCAACCCTAAGCAATCCCTTTATGACCTAATTTTCACCCTCAAGTTACCCCAATTCCTGGAATGAGAAAAATCCAGCTTCTGGAGATCTTCCAAAAAAACCCCATCCCCCAAAGTATTACTCCCTGTCCCTAACTCTATTTTACAAGCAGAACATTAACACCATCTTTACAATGATTTCAAACACTGATTGAAAAAAAAAAGAAAAAAAGATTGAATGAAGAAACACTGCAGATGTGAGTATGCTGGGAGGGGGAACACGGGTGGAGAGAGGGCTCAACTTCACACCATATCCTACTGACATCTACAGACGTTTGTGGTCAGCAGAAGCAGCCATGGAATATGTGCATGTGAAAAGCTTTTCAGCTTGAAGCCTTGGCATGCTGCTGGGCATGTCATGAGTGCTGATAAAAAAAGGAGGAATTTGTACATGTTTGTACAACTTGAAAACATTTTGTAAAGGGCTCATGATGTAGAGAAAGATGATAATTTAGATATGCACATAAAATATTACCAGAATGCTGCTTTTTTAGCTTATAAAATCCTGGTATATTATTTCTAAGGTACTCGTCAGATCATGGTGAATGTTTCCATTTATTTGGTCATTTGCCAATTCCCACCCACCAGCCAGCTTCTTCTTATCACAGAACAGCTAATAACTGGGCGTGATGAAGGACACATGCTGCATCTGAGACACATGAAGCCAACCATTACATTACACTTTAGAACTGCTGCTCATGTTACAGAGGGCAGTGTAACATACTCAGTCTATCTACCGTCTTCCACATCAATATGACCACACAGATGTACATGTTGGCCTCAGGGCACTGAGCTTGACAAGGGAGAGTGAGTAATGCCATCACTTACACCCAGAAAGCACGGCCAAGTGTGCTCCCTATACATGGTCTGCCAAAAGCTTTTCTGCTGTGCCGTACAGGAGCGTAGTTTTAGAATTCTAACTGGTCCACTGCTGACTAATGTGACCAAAACAGACAAAAGAAGCTCCAATGTCTTTTCCCTGCATGAACAGAACTGAATGTGGGTATTAAGTACGGAGCATTTGTGTTGCGTTGGTTTGTCTTTTGGGAAGATTTGTCACTGACTCCACATTCTTGCACGTCACTGATTAGTAAAAAGTTAATCTGATTATTTTCTATAGCTGCCTCATAGGTAAATAAAACAAATCGGAAAACTAATTTTCATTCTGTATAAAACACTACAGTTCTCTGGCATATCAATTTATTGTGCACTAATGTTCATGCTTATTCAAATACTAAATCATTTAAGTTAGTAATGTTTAACTTTCTTAAATATGTTTAATAGGCTTAATATGAATAAGCTATAGGTGTGGCATGTACCTGTAACTTCTTAAGGTGCTGTTATATACTTTCTTGGAATCAGATAAGGTACCTTTGATAAAATTCAGATCAGCATAACACACTGGAATACAGAAACAGCTTGTTCTTATTTGGTTTTTTAATGTTTAAGGCAAGGCTACTGTTGCAAAATTATTTCTTTTGTTGCTGACCTAATGAGACATGATCAGACTTGCAATGGAGGCACAGGGTATAAACATCACTTATATAAACATATCTTCACATTTATTTTCAGTAATTTATGTTAGTTGCTATTTAAAAGCCAAACTGCTTTGGAAGCACAAAAATCACTTCTCCAAATGACAACAGAAGTGAAACTGTTTATAAACTTTTCCTGTGTTCAGACTTAAATATTATTCAAACGTGTCATGTGAGATATGAGTTACGGGATGGAAGTGTGCCAGTGTTTTTGCACAAGCAGTGCATGTAATTTGCATACTGGTGCTCATATTTATTTATTTTAGTGCACGTTTATGCTACATATAAAAGGAAATGGTAGACAAAATGACACGTCAAAGAGACAGAAAGAGTGGGAGGGGAAGAAAAGATGAGAGGGTGCAAGAAATAAGAGACTCAGAGAAAGCCGAGTGTGAGAGAACATGTAAAAGAGTGAGAGTGAAATAGATACTGCAGCTTTTGTTTCAGCACATTTTCCAAACTGGCTCAACCTGAAGGCTGTTTGCAGCAGAGATACAGCTCACGTGACCACATGCATTGGCCTGTCATTACCCAGAAGCAACAGCAATTAGAAGGAGGGGCAGAGAGGGCAAAGGCAAGCCATAACAAGCCACAGAGCTGCTGTTCATGTCGATGAGAAGAGACTCTGACCCAATTTCTCAATGTGCACTAGTGTGTTGCATTTACAGTGCACAACTTTTAACAAGAGTCTATTACAGTTCCTCTGTTAAAACTTCTGAAATGAAAGGAGGAAACAGGATGTCAATAAAGGCAAATAGCAAGAAGTGGGTCACAAGCTGATGTTTCCAGCAGCAGGATGTTGCCCTGTGGTCTGCAGTGTCACTTGAGATCTTATCAGAACAATCAAGCTTGCAGTATCAGCATTATATAGTTCTGTGATTATCAATTTCCAGTATAACACCAGAAAATAAAGGTTAACGCTCTATGTTGAGGTCAGATGCCATCAAGAAAAAAACGATTTGCTTTTTGCCCGGAGGTAGTACTGTAAGCTACATTAAATTATGTAGCAGTAAACTACCTTACAAATAAATAAATACCTGAAAAATAATAAAAATAGATTATATATATTGAGATTTTAAAATGTGCCATTCATTTATCACACTTAAAAAAAAATAAACAAATGACTTACCTGCAGTTCACACCATGCCACCTCCACAGTCGTCTCCGTATCCAATCCTTTATACACGGTCTTGAATGAGCCACGTCCAATCTCAATGTCAAACTTCAAAAATCGGCCATCGGGCGAAGTTCCAACAGCCTTCGTCTCCACCTCCTCTATGTCCTCTGGGTCCTTCTTCTCAGTCCCACGCTGTTGCCCTGAATCTACACGAGCCTTCACCTTGCCTTCGTCATCTTCCTCCTTATCGTTTTCCTGTTTTGTGCCTACACTGCTGCCCAATGCCTGCTCCAATGTCTTGCTGCTTGGCTCCAGTTCTTTCTTCGTCTCCACAACATGACAGGCTGACACGGTGGGTGTCTGCTCTGCAACTACCTGCTCATGGATGCCATCTTTTCCTAACTCCACATTCTCAACAACAATGGGACCATCAGACATCGTAATGTTCTCGGTCTGAGCTGTGATTTTGATTTCACCTGCATTAAGATCAGTGGATGCAGTTGAAAACTCCAGTGGTGCATTCAGGAAAACAATTTTGCTAGGAAGTTCCAAAGCTGTGGCGTTCGAGTCACAAATAACACTGCGCCGAACAAATCGATGCTCAGCTTTCGAGTCCCGCTCCATGGTGTGGTGCCTACGGCGAACTTCCGGACCAATCCGTTCACCCAGCTGGGTGTCTGAATTGGAGCCATTGGTGTTCTTTGAAGCAGGGGACAGGAACTTGACCATCTTTTCTCTAAAACTTTCAGACATCTCTCCACTCACAGAGTGAGGAGACACTCAAAAGCTAGATAAATTCCATACACTTAAATAAATGTAATGAAAATACTAAAGGGCTTCTTTGTTGTTCTTTGTTGCTCTCAAATGAAGTCAATACTCTTACAGACTAAGGAACTTGAGTAAAGAACTGGAAGAGCACTGTGAATGAAGCAGGGAGAGAACAGTTCACAGTCTAGCACTAATTGATAACAATGCAGGGCTGTTAAACTTACGTCATCCATCGTACGGCAAAATGTAAGCAGTGTTCGTTCAACAGGTGTGACGTGAAAAGGAATGTGCAGTTATGCCTCCAGATTGCACAAGTTTCCAAATCAGAACTGGAATCGGAATTGGAATCAGGTCTACTGAGAGGTACTGTAGGGTCTACATGTACAGGAATTTGTCCTGGTGTGTTGGGGCATAGTAATAAATAAATATAAGAAACAAAGTTTATAAAAGGCCTTGTTTCTTAAATGTGATCCAAGCTTCTGTTTCACTGTAACACAAAGTAGAATTTATAGTGTTGAGAAAACATAATACTGCAAGTGTACAGCACTTTTTTTATACAGTCCTTTTCTTAAATTCATTACAGCTTTACAGAAGACCAAAAGTAAGCAAGCAAAGCCCTATTCGAACTGCTTTAGTTTTACATGAGGTAATACAATTACAACTGTAGTATCTCTGGGATATTAGACCTATTCTGAATCTGTCATGCTAGCATTATTTATAGAATGTGTTTAAACAAATGACCCCAGATTTTCTTTTATTTCTTTTTATAGAATGACCAATGTGAATATTCAGATGAGAGATGGTCTGAACAGATGTTTATAAAGATCATGTTGAAAAAACAAAACTGAAAAGAATTTCTGAGGGGATCTTAGACGAGTTTCAAAAGCAGACATGTGTTTTAGTCAGGTGCCCTAATGATCAAGCATGGCCCTAAGACAAGCACTTATAACAAACAATGAAACAGACAGGTTGGATTAAAGCATCATGTATAAATAAGTTGCCATTGAATGTGTGTGTGATAAAGTATACAACCAGAAAACACACCCATCTCTGTGATTTATATTGAAATCACTTAATCTGTTGCCAGCTCATAACTACTCAGATGTCCTCCGGCAATATGACTTCACAGATATGTCTGGAAAGCTTACCCATCCAAAAAAATATTTAAAAACTATATATATAACAAATTAAAACAATCCTAACATACATACATACATACAGCCCTAGATAATAACAAAGAGCAGTTGAGGAATTAAGTAGAGTAAGTTGTCAGAAAATAATGTAAAAAATGTCAGAGATAATATATAGGAAAGGAACAGCTTAGTTAGCTTTAAGTCTTAGCTTAAGACTTAAAACAAAAATCTTTCCTCTGTACTTTTAGGACAAATAATACATCAACAGTGTCACCTCGCTTTTTAAAAAAATATTGACACTGATTGTAACTTAGCAACTGGAGTTGAACGACTCAGCTTTACGGAGTAACCCGTCATCATAAACATGCTATCGTTAAATGCAGGACGGCAAAAAGTTGGACACACATTTAGTGAACCAGCCACATGAATCAGCTGTTAGAGGACACTAGCAATCACAAATCCACAGACATGTACTTAGCGGATGTGGTGGCTAAAATATTACCTAGCTCGTTCGCTTAAATTCGATCACTAATAAAGATCAAACCAGGGTTATCGTAAATAATTAAAATTTACCTAACCACGCAGGACCAATATTAACCAGTTGACTGCTATGAGCTTGGCCAGACTTGCTAATTAGTTACCCTTAGCTAGCGGCTGGCATTCAATGAATGACTAACAACTCATATATAATGAAGCGTTTTGCCACTACACAATTGTCCTGAAAAGATACACACATCAGTACATATTATAATAATAAACAAAAGCAATACTGCCGCGGCTTTTCTTTTCTGTTCTCCCATAGAGGGAGCTGGCTAACGCTTACACTGAACGCTCGCTTGCGCTAACGTTTGTCAAATCAAATTAGCTGGAGCTGCTAACTGGGTACATACTGACACGAAATGTCGTGATTATACTCGAAATATACACAGTTACAAGAGAAATTTTGATTTTCAAACAGTTACATGAGGCAATTTAAAGTTAAGACTTACCGAAAAGAGGTGCATCGTCATCCTCGATTATTTCCAGTTTGTCTGTAAGCCGCGCGCGCACCACCGAAACTCCCTTAGCTATCTAGCTAATTGCCGTTTTTGATATAACGTCAGAACTGACTTATATTTTGAGCCACACTCCTATGTCTTTACGCGTGTATAGTTAAGTTGCCATGTCATGATACCGCTGTGAACAGTACACAAATAAACCGAAGGCGACAGGTCGAGTTGACTTCGCCGTGAACAGCCGACAGATCCAACGGCAGAATTACAAAGTTCGAATGTCAAAGTGCTAAAACCTCGCGCCTTCTCGCGAGATTTGAGGGCATGCACGCGGATTCTTTGTTGTAGGTCTTTATCAGTTTAATTTCCTTGTTCAGATGTTTATCAACGAAGAAACCAATGCAAATAAGTCCCACGGTCTTAATAAAACGTAAACACCAGGCCGAGAGTCCATTCCCGTTCTATTTAGGTGTACACGAGCTTGTTTTTTTTTTTTTGTTTTTTGCTGCAACACAAAAGCGTCTACGTTACTTATTACAGCCAGTAAGTAAATCAAACGATTTCCACTCGACGGAGTTAATTTGGATTTATGGAGGCATAAACAGGCGTTTTATAGTTTTTCCATCTCAGTGCGATACCATAAAACACAGCCGGCAAAAGAACAATCCGCATTCTCCTCTCTCTTCCCCCGAGACAGCCCAAAATAACATCTTAACGCAGTGTAAACGCCCCCTGCTGCACAGAAACCGCATAGCATGACAACATACTGGAAATGTACTAACACAATTAGCAACCACAACAAAGGAACAGGAATCACGATTTATAATACGTAAATGAACACATAGCTACGCAAAACGAACGGAGCCGAAGTTATTAAATGTTACCAAGTATTGTTTTTTATACATTCATAAGCTTTCATCTTTCTCAATCTCAGGTAAATAAGGCAATGATGTCATCTACAGCTGTCTCTCAAGAGAAGGTGTGTCTGATTCCAGGCCTTTTTTTCTAAAAGGAAAGCCTGAAACACATGAAAAAATGTTTATAACGAAATATTTGTCATGTGGTTAGAAATATATTAACGCATTTGTCAGTTGGTGTTTTTTTAACCCTACCTCTAACCCTCTCTTTATTTTAGTGTTGAAGTAGTGAAGACAGTAAAGACTGGAAAGTACTAGAAGGCAATGCAAAGTTATATTGCCACTTTATGTTCAAAAATATTCTGTATATTCTAGAAAGACACTGACTTATCACAGTCAAAACTGTTTGAAAACCATCTTTCTTGACATTTCCTGACACGAAATTCTGAGAACAAAATATCCTACAGCAATTACAGCAGTAACAGTGTTTAGAGTTTAGTTTATCTAATATTTCCCAAATACTTTTTATATTCAACATGAATAAATTAGGTAAAAATCACAGCCGACAAACGCAATTAATGGTTAGTAACATTCTCTAGTTTATTTCTTGTCATAATTTGCTAATTTGTTTGAGCACAGTGCAGTAATTAAAAATCTCTGCATACAAAGTTGTATACCTAAATAATGTTCTATATTTTAGTCTACCTCATTCCCTTGCTTGTTAAGACGCGTCATATAATTACCATTTAATGTACATTTAACATAGCTATTTAGTGTTTCCTGCATCCATTATTTCCTTATATTCTATTAAATTCACATAAACACTATCATTCTTGCTGCCTCTATGTATCTCAGTATAGATTATACTATCTTTTATCTGGGTCCCCTCAGCAGCTAATTTCCAAGTTTTTTATGGGCTGTTTTTGGTGTGTGAAATCACAGCTCTGTGGTGCAAAGCCACAGGAAATGAATAGTTGCCTGATGCTCCTCCGTCACTTGCTAATGTGAATCCAATGTTAGGCACTTCTGAGTCATCAGTTTATACTTTTCCATTTTATCAGGTACACATATAATTTAGGTGTGCTTTGCAGATTTACTGACTACAGTCCACATTTGTCTGAATTACTCAGTCTCCCTTTACCTCATTCATGAAAGGAAAGCACTGGTGGTACTGATCGGAATGGTATGAGCACCGAAAAACTCATTAGTGTAAAGGAGGTTGTTAAACACACATTGAGTTGGAAGGAAATGTTTACTTGCCAAACTCCTCTGTCTTGCTTGTTGGTGATAAATGAATTTATTTATATAATTTATACATTTTTGTGAAGCTGCTTTGTGACAATGATAATTACTAAAAGTCCTATCCAAGTAAAATTAAAGGTTACGAAACTTAAATTTTCAAAGAAATTACAAAGGTCAAGATATATATAGACAATATGTTGCAAAACAAAAAACAAACATGCCAAACCATTGCCTGCACCTCAGGGAAGTGGAGTAAGGGACATTATTGAAAAATAGGGACCATAGTGTTTCTGTGAAGAAGAGATTGTGTTCAAGTTCAAGTTCAAGAGAGCTTTATTGTCATTTCAACTACATGTAGCTGAAGCAGTACATAGTGAAATGAGA
>JAOTRN010000036.1:10928359-10942085 GCA_028566695.1 Bagroides melapterus
AAATTAGTTGTTTACTAATGTAACCACCCATGCCACAATTTGCCTTGTGCTGCTGCCACATGATTGGGTAATTGGATCTGTATGAATGTGTAGTAGGTGTTACAATAAAGTGGATGGTGTGTGTGTGTATGTGTGTGTTCAGCTGGATACTACTTTAAAGCAACTGTTTTCCAAACCACACATCAGTTTGAATAGACACTACAAAATGGCGGCTCCTCTCTTCGTGATCCCCTTCGTGGTATTCATAATATATGACGTTAGTCCCGCCCACTCCGATTAGGCAGGCGGACGTCGCGAGCGCGCAGCGTAGGCGTTACGTCACCGAACTCCTTCCAGCCCTGATGGGAAAGGATGCTGCTATAATGTCTGCAAATAAAAAAATAATTCTAATAATAAAAAAATCATCAAGCAAAACAGAGAAATAAGCTTTTTTTTTTCTTAAGGCGCCGTTTGGACACTGGAGACTGCAACGCTTCATTTGAACACATGGATTAAAACAACAGATGGTAATTTGATTTTGCAGGAAATTGATTGCTATTATGTCTGTGTTGAGATACATTGCGATGAATGAAATTGATGTGCATGATTTTTGTGTGTGTATCTAACAAGCATATATGTCAATCGAAATCTTTTATTAGGCAACAGTTTTATTTTCTTGAATATTTTCTTCGTTTTATGATAGGATGTGTGTTTTTAAGAGGAGTGGATAACCTTCTATAGGCAATCAAAGAGGTACAATGGTGGATGGCTGGAGAAGGGCAAGGGGAGGATGCTTGTATAGCTGAATAATTGCACCAAGGTGATAGTGCTGGGAACTGGGACAATCTGCACAATAAAATAAATGAAAGCGTTAAGAAATAAGAATTGTCAGGCTAGAGCACGCGCTCGTCTTTGCGCAACTCGCGCGTCTTCGGTCACATCCGAGTTCTAGAGCTCACGCCTAGATATAGGTTATATATGAATCATGATAAAATCCGACTAGTATTGATCATATGCATGCCTGTTTCAATGGACAGAAGAGAACTGTGCGTGTCTGAACTCGACCGTTTAAATTTTTTGTTTGTTAAATGCTTTAAATGTGAATACTTGGAGGGTGAATAAGGTGCAACCCCACCTTTTCTTCTGTGCATAGTCGTCACCTGGTGGCTTGTAGTCTAGATGTATTTCGAGAGGTGTGACCTAAAATTGTGCAAAAAAATAGAATGTTTCATGATTTAAGGAACTGACAATGTTATTTTATGCAGTGTTGAGTAATTGTAATAGGAAGTACGCTTGATGTTGAACAGTAATGCTAGTTTAGGCCATAATATTCATTGAAAAAGAAAAAGGGTTTAAATGCCCATCTGCATGTAGTTAACTGGAACAAAGGTGACTCTTTCATCCCAGTGACCCAAATGGCAGTTATCCCTTGGCATGCCATGTTTTTATATACAGGCTGTACCTTTTATTTTTCTGCAGGGCACAGTAGGTGATCAACGTTAGCCACGGACAGACCATCCTCTCCCGGGCAGCTAAAAGAAATCTGCTGTTCTTGTGCAAAGGAGAAAGCAAGAGTATATCCGTACAGGCAAGAAGAATGGCTGTTTTTTAAAAGCGTCGTTGTGGTATATACATCTTCTCTCTTCACTTGGTCTACTGGTTGTAGTTTGTCAGAATGTACGGCAGCTCTCGCTCTGTGAGCAAAATGGAAGGCAATCACAGTGGAAGCCGGAACAGCCAGGGCAACTCAGGCCGTTCTCCTCGGCTGCCACGCTCACCCCGAATGGGACACCGCCGCACCAACAGCATGGGGGGTAGTGGCGGTGGGCCTGGTGGCCCTGGGGGCAAAACCCTTTCCATGGAGAACATCCAGTCTCTCAATGCTGCTTATGCCACGTCTGGTCCCATGTACATGAGTGATAATGAGGTTGCACTCGCCACCTCCTCTGACATCCCAAAAAGTGGCATGGCAACCGGGCGCTTCGGGGGCAGCATCCCATATGGCGTGCGTGGAACAGTCACCGGAAGCACGCCTGACATGGCCATGGTGCCTACTGTGTCCACAGACTCCATGAGCTTTGGGGGAGAGCTCCATACAGCATCCACAGTGCCACATTCATTGCGCCAGGCCAGGGACAACACCATCATGGAGCTGCAGGCGCAACTGAAGGAGGTGCTGAGGGAGAATGAACTCCTGAGGAAGGAGGTGGAGGTGAAAGAGAGCAAACTCAGCTCATCCATGAGCTCTATCAAGACCTTCTGGAGCCCTGAGCTAAAGAAGGAGAGGGCACTGCGCAAGGACGAGGCTTCCAAGATAGCAGTGTGGAAGGAGCAATACCGTGCCATTCAGGATGAGACTCAGGTGAGGAGTATAATATATGTGAATGTGTGGGGTGTTATCTGAGAACAGTTTTGCAACGTTAATGATAATTGGTGTGATTAAGATCGATGTCTTTAAATCAATCACATCTTCTCTCCAGTTTGTAGATTCTCCTGTGTCTTTGCATTTGTCTATATTTTAGTTAGCAGAATTCTTGATAGGGTGTTATAGGTGTCTCCTTTGCATTAGGATATATCAAGACATTAATTATGCTCTTCACTTATGCTTTGTAATTGTGATAGAAAACCATATTAATGTAATTACATAAGCCAGCACGTACAGAACGATCTGTACTACAGAAAAATGATAAAACGTCATTATTCTTCCAAAAGATATTGTCTTAGTTTTTTTCTTCTTCTTCTTTTTTAACAAGTCCATTAAAAATCTCTCATTGCTTTTCAACTGACTGTACTGACTGCAAATGTGCCATAGCCTATGATTTACATCATTTTAATCCAGTCAGTACTGATGCCCGATGGCAGAGTCATCTCATCTTGTTAGAGACTATTCCCATCATAGAAATGTTTTATCACAACACAAAGGTTGTGAAAGTTCTGTTTATTTGCAGCATATTGCTAAGAGGACAAGTGAAACCATACCATTCAAGCAAAATCCCTCCAACAGCATAACAGAGTCACCCGTTCGTACCTTTAATTCATCACTGTCTGTAGTTCTATCATGAGCATTTAAGGATGCATTGAGGTGGAATTAGAAGGAAGTAAACGTTGATGGCTAGAAAATAAATTGTGGTAACCTGATATGCAACAAGAAAAGGAATTATAAATTGTCATCCCTGTCACAAAGTTAGGAATATGACAAAATTAAGTAGAGATAATGTAGTAATAATTGGTTAATCACAGATTTGTATCCAATGCATTGCATGTAAGAGTGTAATAAACCCTAAGCATTAAAGAAAAACTCCACCATGAAACATATTAAACATTAAAATATTTCTGATGTGTTTAGTGCTAAGTGCAAAAATGGTATCTGATGCTGTATTTTCATAATTAGTTTAATAAGAGAAAAAAAAATTAATAGTCTTGAACATAAGGGATAACAGTCAGGTTTCACTGTTAACTCTTTAAAAAAGATGTTTTCCAGTGATGTTCAAGGTCACAGACAGCAAACATTGAACTCAAAGTCCAGCACAATTCAATGCAGTCGCACAGAGACGAAGCAAAGCTAGTTAGCAATCTATTGATGGCGTTGACGGTGATATTAGCATGACACGGATGAAGAGATGAGGTGACAAACTGAAGAACTAACACGGCTACATCGCTGAATTTAGTTAGCAATGAAACAAGGGCTAATATTGTGTTTGTGGTACATTGTAAATGGTAATTTGCAAGTTGTAATACCGTGATTTTCCATCTTGGGACATTGCAAAGTTAAAAAATAAAAAGAATGGAAATGGTGCCTTTTGTTTGACTTTTGTCAGTACATTGAAAGCTCATTAAAAGCTTCCTAATCTGCACTTTTACAGTTACAGTCCTGTGTGGCTTTTGTTACAGCAACAACAGCAGACAAAATCGAGAAGCTTGCAACAAGCAGAAAATAGCTAGTAGCTTAGCCAGAAGCCAGCAACTTAAAGTTGTTGATACTTCACAGTTTATTGATCTTATTTCTAGGCTTTATTTCTAGACGGTGTGCTTGGATTTGAGGCACTATTTCCAGTAAACTTGGAACAGTGTTCATGAAGGATTTCAGTTTGCTCTTGATAAAACTATAAACAATTTAGGCTCAAAGTTCTCCAATGCTATTTATCAGTGTTTAAGTAAGTGTCTCATGTATGTTTGATAATATAGAATAGTACAATTTATCCGCACAAAAAGCTAATTCTTTAGAAAAAGGCAAAAATTGATTCCTACAATTAATTACATAGATATTAGTTCATTTCCTTACTGTATACTGCAGGCAGGATATGTAAAATAAAGCTAGCAAGATGTCTGATGTCTAAAAAGTTTCATCATTTCCAAATCAAATATTAATCAAATCTAAAGAAAAACATTTTGATAAGGCTGTTTCACTGTTCACACTTTCCTCAGTATCTCCATCTGACATGTTTATAATTCAGACACTGATACTTCATTTTAGAAGAGCTTTGTTATTTGAGATGTAAACAGCCAATTTTTCCAGGCGACTGTTTAGATGACTGTCTTTATTCTTTTGAAATGTCAGATTCACTGTATAAAAATGATACTGAGATCAGAAATAAACTGGCGGCAAGATCAGGATTTGTTCTGGAAGCTTCCAGAAATCTTTCCTCCCATGTGGATAGTGCATAAGGGTCTGGTCTGGTCCTGGCTTGCCCATATATACTCATGCTTCACACACCACGTTGTGGTAATCTAATGTCCCTCTGCCCTGCTGAGCGCTAGATGTTCGAGCTGCTAATTGAAGATGGCCGTTTGCAGATTTTCATTGCTCCGTTCGAGTCTCAGTAACGCTGCTCTCTCCGCTCTCTGCTGCCATGTGCTGAGCCCTCTCATTTTAGTGATTAGTCTCAAACTGTGATTCACAGCAACATGGCTGTCTTGTCACATCCACACACGAAGGGGCGTAGTGCAGGAAGCTCACGATGGCTGTGTAATTTGGTGGGATTGTCATTGTCATGCTGCTCATGCTGCTTGCTTCCAGTTAAAATTACACGGATATATTTGGAGACGTTATATGTGAACACTGATTAGTACTATGTGTTATTTAGCAACATGCTCATTTAAGCTTAATTAGATCTTACTATCCCGTATCCAGTATTTGTGTGTGTGTATGTGATTAAGTCATTGTGCAATAAATGCTATTCTATTGCTGCCGCTCTAATCCGGATGGTCAATGTCCGGTTAAAGAGAAAGCACCAAAGTCAAACGTTAGCATTTCATGGTGGTGAGACACCTTTTATGACCACGCTTTTACACATGGCCTACATGTCTTTCAGGAATGACTAATCACCCAGTCAGGAAGGTGGGGTATATTATATGTTCTTTACATTATTTTTCCTAGAGATTTTGTGTTCTCACTATCCTTGGCATAAAATATCCTGTTTTCAGTTATGTATGGTAAAAAAAACCATGGTTTCCAGATGGCCCACATGGGGGCTCCATCTTCCCTCCTCTCTGCTTCACTACACCACACCACACACATACCCTGCATTTGCCAAAGACGCTTATACTGTCATGGCTTCCATATTGAATTTGTCAGCTATTTCTTTATTCTTTGTTCAAATGATTTTATGTATTCTGATATCAAATGTGATCCATTAAACATACAATATATATCAGAATAGAATATATATATATTGTATGTATATGTATGTATGTATAAACCTGGAGGATTTAGTCTTTGCCAGATTTCGTATGCAGCCATCTCAAGAGACTGAGAATGTGCACTGTAAATGTCTGCTGTTTGGAGAGTTACAATTCCCTATGGTGTTCATCTTGTTCAACCTTTTTGGGAAAGAAAAAAGATATACAACTGTGATTTATGACACACTCAAGCTTTGCTGTCTTAGAATAACCTTTCACCTTTCTACCTGACCCAGATTGGCTAATATTAAAAGGATACTCCAAGGTTTTTCATCTAAAGTCTTATCCACTGCTGTGGAAAAGAATATACATTTTGGAATAGTGGAATTTTCTTTTATTTAAATAAATAAAATAAATTTAATAATGTCTGTAATGTGTTCTTTCAGAAATACAGTAGGACCAAGCTTATAGTTGAGGCTTGAGTAATTCTTTTCCTGTATTGTTTCAGTATTTGAATGTTGGAAAAAATTTGCTTAATAATTTCTCTCATATCTGTGTCATCTTAAAACCTTTACTGTTGCAGCGTAGCATTCTTTTTGTATTTGTAGTATATAACGGCATATTTTAAACATTTATTGACAGAAAGATATAACCACTCTTAGGCATTTATTATAAGTTATTTCTAGTTAAACAGGGTTTCTGTTCCTCTCTCATTACAGGCTTTTTCCGACATGCTGGAATGCTTTAAATAGCTGCTAATGCTAATATGTCCAATGGGAATTGAGAGCAGTGCGAACTCATTATTTACTATCTTTGTCCTCCTGTTTTATCCATGGCAGCACCTGCAGACCACAGTGCAGGCGCTGCAGGCTGAGTTGCGCATCCAGCGCGACCTGAACCAGCTTCTCCAGCCACCAGGGGAGCCGCTCGCACTCGAACCGGGCGAGGAGCAAGAAAGGCAAGCTCGTGAGCTCATCCTGCTTCGCCGCACCATTCAGGAGATGGAGCTGCGGCTGGAGACGCAGAGGCAGACGCTGGTAGCACGTGATGACTCTGTCAAAAAGCTGCTGGAGATGCTGCACAACAAAGGGCCATCCAGCAAGTCCAGTGAGGAGGACCATGAGCTCACATGCCGTCTAGCCGACGCCGAGATGCATGCACATCACTTGGAGAACCTGCTGGAGCAGCGTGATAAAGAGATGGTGGCTTTGCGGGAAGTGAGCAACACGTGAATTCCTAATAGCATGTTCTTATGCTCAAATAATGTGAAATGAGAATATTTTGGATTAAAATTGGAAAAAAATAGAAAAGTTGAAAATGTGATTTCACAAAACCATTGTTATCCTTTTATAAAATGGGCTTAAAATTCATTTCTTGACCCGGGAATCTGCAGGAAATTATTTTTTTTTAATTAATTGCTTTTACAGTACAGTGCCGGTCACAAGACTGTAGCAGAGTGATAGAGTGTTGAGACAAATTCCTAGCGCAGACACAGTTTCCCCTGAAGGTTTAATGACACATCTGAAAGCTCTATTTCTGTCTATGGTGTGAACAAAGTGCCAGGCATGTGCCTCTGATTCCAGGAGCTGCATCGACGCCTTGAAGGGACTCCAGAGTCTACAAAAACCAAAGCTCTGCAGACCGTCATTGAGATGAAGGTACAACATAAGTCTACTTTGGGCAATATTACTGAACCCCTTCAGCTCCCAGGAGCAGACATTCCTCACACTCAGTACTACATACCTTTCCTATTAGTTTCTCTGTAGTTACTGAATAACATGCTTCAGCCTGAATTACTGCGTAATAAACCGGGACTTTCCAGATGCTAGCTGATGATGGATCATTGTTTTTGATTAGACTTGTTCATTGTTTTAGATTAGATCAAATGATTATTAAAGAATTCTGTTTTGTTCATGAACTATTCCTACACTGCATTCCAAAATGGGAGATGAAACAGGGTGGGTGAGATCATGACAAAAACAGCCTGAATAGTTTTCAAGTTTAGAATTTTTTTAGTTAATTGTTTGCAGTTTAGCATGTATAAACCTTACATGCAGTGTACACAGAACAGAACATTGTATTCATGCTCCGGATATATATTTTTTTGAGGCTTTTGTGTGTTTGTGTCTTGTGTGTATTAAGGACTCACAGATCAGCTCTCTGGAGCGAGGACTAAGGGAGCTGGAGGACCAGGTCATGATGCTGCGCTCCAGTAACATGCTCACTTGTGAGGAGCGACAAGAGGAGGTCAAGCAAATGGAGGTTTACCGCAACCACACCAAGTTCATGAAGAACAAGGTAGTACAAGTACAATTCCAATGTATCTTGATTGGTGTTTTTAGTATTGCTTTTTTTTAAGGCTAAATATAACAGATAGAAAAGGACCATTTGGGTCATCAGTTGTTAAGTAGTTTTTCTGGTTTTTGTCAACTTTCAAGAAGGCTTAGCTACACCTCACATGCACATTCCTTTATGAGCTTTATAAACCTGTTATACATGGTACTTTCTTATATGCAACAACAATCAGAGTAACACCCCACCCCCCACGACCCATCCTGAGAATTGACTTCTTATAGACTGGGGAAAAGCCTTCATCCTGGCCCTGGTGAATATCTCCATAACCGCTTGAGGCATGTCTCCAGTGAAAACTGAGGAATAGGAGAGTGACCACCCCTGATTTAGACGATATCAGAGTCTATGTTGTGTGTGGATCTACGTCTGAATGCATCTAATCTCACAAATAAACACAGGCTCATTCCATGAAGTCACATCCCACATTCCCAAACACTCTATCCATTGCACAGGTCTAGTCTTTTTAAGCATGTCCATCACATGTCGGCTACATGACCGGCATTGCAACTCAACCCCATCCTACAGGTGGTGAGGAAACTAGGTTGCTCCATGTTGCCATTTTGGGCACCAGGACAAGCTTGTTTAATGGTAGATTGCAGTAACCTTAATCCAGGCAGGGAACACGGTCTTTAATATTGCACTTGTTCTGACCTCTCGCCTCAGATTTGAGACTTTCATTGACATAGGGATTACTAGAGTGTACAAACTCCATCACAATGACAAAATCCTGGTCTGAATGGGGTTCACAGAGGCAGTTTAAATCTTACAGAACTTCTAACAACATCTATTTTATATAGTATTAAAAATGAACTGGAAAATCTTAAATATCCCTTGTTAAAGTAAATATTGTTTAAAAAAAAAAACAGCATTCCTTTAATGTCTTGCCTTAAACATATAATTTTCATCAGGCCTCCATCATAAAACAGTAGGCTTTGAAGCTCTGGTTATAACATTTTGTGTATTGATGCAAAGATTTTGACCCAAGTACTTCTTATTATAAATGTAAGTTCCACAGTATATCTTTAACCTTAGACCACTTGTAAAACAAAGTTTCTGTAAAATATAGAAGTGATATTTGTAACCTTGCCTGGACTGCCTTCTGTGAATCAGATGGACCAGGTGAAGCAGGACCTCTCTAGGAAGGACACACAGCTCCTTGGCCTGCAGACCAAACTTGAGACGCTTACCAATCAGTTCTCTGATAGCAAACAGCACATTGAGGTTCTCAAAGAATCCCTGACTGCCAAAGAGCAGCGAGCTGCCATCTTACAAACAGAGGTAGGAACCCAACCAGTGGTTTAGGAACCCAACAATTCATCATTAAGTTTTATTCCAAACTTATTAACTCCGTAATTTCTCAGGTGGATGCGCTGAGGTTGCGTCTTGAGGAAAAGGAAACGCTGCTGAACAAAAAGAGCAAGCAGATCCAAGACATGTCTGAGGAGAAGAGCACACTCAATGGCGAGATTCATGACCTTAAAGACATGCTGGATGTAAAAGAGCGAAAAATCAATGTGCTGCAGAAAAAGGTGGAATTTACAATTAAAGGTGTCTCTAATACTATTTTGAACTAATTAGTCTATAAATTAGTATATAAATTTATAAATGATTCATTTTACAGATTGAGAACCTGCAGGAGCAGCTGAGGGATAAAGAGAAGCAGATGAGCAGCTTGAGAGAAAGAGTCAAGTCTCTGCAGACTGATACATCCAACACAGATACAGTCCTCAGCACCCTGGAGGACTCACTGGCTGAGAAGGTAACTGGTTGACATTTTTTGTGACATAGCCTTTCGTGCTGTGCTAAGCGTGTCATTCTAAGAGTCATTCCAAATCTTAATTCATTTATCACTCGTTAAAGGAAAGAATCATTGAGCGTCTGAAGGAGCAGCGAGACCGGGAGGAGAGGGAGAAGGCCGAGGAGCTGGACAGCAGCAAGAAAGAGCTAAAAGAGCTTAAGGAGAAAGTGAGCTTGCTGCAGGGGGACCTTTCAGATCGAGAGGTGAGGTTTACTAATAATAAGGTCCAGTTTGGATAATTGGTACTTTCTCTTGTTGTTTCACTTATTAGGTGTACATGTGGATCATATTGGACAGGTGTTAATTGGAGAATTTTTGGTTGATTATCAAACTAAAATATAACCTGTGAATGCATGATCATTTTAAAATTATGTTTAAAATGCTTGCTTTTTTTTTCATTACTAAACCATTTTACCAAGGAACCCGTAACATGTAAAACAGGGAACTTTATTACAGCAAAAAAAGCAAAAATCAGTCACAATACTCAGACATGCAGGTGTATCATCGGTAAATCTTTAATTAATAAGTAGCACAAAAGCAACAAACAAATTAAGAAATACCAAACATGGACCAGGGAACTCAAACTAGACAAAAAAAACAAACAAACAGTACAGACAAACAAAATTTTGTGAAGATGCTCAGACACACAGGCAATAACTAGACAAATTGGTTAAGGATTTAAGATCGAACAGATGAACACACCAAGGCAACAAATAAAGACCGGACAAGGTTGGAGCCAGAGCTGTAATGAAAACATGAGCACATGTTCGTAAACAAAAAAACATGATGGTGAAAGCTGTGTGTGGTGCCGGGAACTGCAGTGTGCACTGAGAGGTGGAATCCGTGACAGAACCAACCCCCAAATGGATAAAGCAAAAGACTAAATATGCTGTCAGTAAAGACTGAAAATCCTCGAACTGAAGATTGATCTGAAAAACATGTTGGATTTTTTTTTTTCGGTGGAAGAAATATGCAGTAAATTTACTGTCTTCAGTCACATAAACACAGTGTATAAAAACCTGCTGAGATGAAAATCCCATGGTTCACTATCTGAGGGTTTGTGTTCAGAAATAGTGATGAGCTAACGTCCTGTGTAATGACTTTTCGCTGCATTCATAGAGACATTTTTATGCTAAAGGTATTGGGTTGATGTACGTTTTACGAGCTAAGCACTCAGACAGACAGCTTCGATTCCAAGAGATTTAAATTACACAAGTACTAGCAAATTTTTATGTCATTTTATTTCATTATTGTCTGTGCAGAATTCTTTGCTGGACCTTAAAGAGCATGCATCATCCTTAGCCTCATCTGGGTTAAAAAAAGACTCCAAACTTAAAACTCTGGAGATTGCCCTTGAGCAAAGGAGGGAAGAGTGCTCTAAACTGGAGAACCAGCTAAAGAGGGTAAGAAAGGGTCAGAGAAAGTTAGTGTTGGTGAAGGAGTGTTATTAATATTTGCCTTGTTATATTATTAGTTATGGTGGAATTTGAAGAGGATAATGGCATAGATACTGTTGAATGCATAATAATCCTGCTGATAACATCTGGCTGATCTGTTCAGGCCCAGAACGCAGCTGTTGAGGCACAGGCCAACTCAGAGCTCTCCAAGCGAATTGCCTCATTGGAAGCTGATGTGGCCAGGCACAGAGAGGAGTCTGGGAAGGCCCAAGCCGAAGTGGACCGACTGCTAGAGATTCTACGCCAGATGGAGAACGAGAAGAACGACAAAGACAGGAAAATCAATGAGCTGGAGAGGTCAGAGAGCTCATGTTGATATTCATGTTAAAAGTTATCATTTGTCAGCGTCAGACCGGCGTCTCTGTAAACACACCGTCACGACTTTGCTTTAATTGCAGTGCGAAAGCATTCATTATTGTCAAAAAACATGTTCTGTCTTTCTTTTAATGACGTTGCTCATTTTTTTTCCCAGAACATCTTCCTCTCACTTGAGTTCAATTTGACACCATGTTTAAGTTTCTGTTCTTGCTGAGTAGCGTTTGAAATTCTGCTCTTGTCTCCCTTCTTTTCACTTTGTCACCTGGAATTCTGCATGTAGTGTGGCTTCCAGGTTAGTACATATCCATCTTAACAGCTTACATTCATGCTCAGAACCAGCCCTAAGTCCTTTAATGGAACTGAAAGTGTTTGCATATTTTTGCACAAGGAATTAATTATTTAATTGATAAGTTTGTAAGAAGTTTAACAAACAAAAATTTTATCATGCTCTGACCCAAGGCATCAAAAAAAGACACTCATTCATCCCTTAATGCAATGATCACATTTTTATGAGTCTAAGTTTCTCATGCTCAATCTGCTCCATCCTCATCCAGGCAGATGAAAGAGCAGGGCAAGAAGCCGCCTGGGAAACACAGGGAGCCGGCTGGCAAAGGCCGCAGCACCGTTGACGGCCCACAGCAGGTGAGGAAAAGAAAACACAGCCGTTCAGTTCAGTGGCGGAATCCATAACAGCTTGGTCCTGAACATTAAGAACCCGTTCGGATTCCATCGTAGCTTTTATGCATCCGTGAACCGTACTTCTTTCATCCCAGGAGTCATTGCGGCAGAAGGCAGAGCGCATCGAGGAGCTGGAGGAGGCGCTGAGGGAGAGCGTACAGATGACTGCAGAAAGAGAGATGGTGTTGGCACAGGAGGAGGCGGCACGGAATCACCAGGAGAAACAGGTACGGAAAATAGGAGCTCTGTTATGTAATATACTTTACATATACATTTACAATTTGAGTTTGTCATCAAAAATCAAATACAATAAATAAAACTTTGACCATGAATTTTTGGGAATGTAAATTGGCATCTCTGGGCCTCCTGGGTTCACTAGTTGGCTTAGATACAGCCTTAAATAGTTGTTTGGTCTCTTGGTATTTATACTCTTTAAAAAAGCTGGCTCCAATCTTTAGCCTTTTTTAAGTATCAGGATATATCTTCAAAACCACTCTCAAAATAGCTAAATAAAAAGAGCACTTCTGATCCGGTTAAATCGACTTTATTTTTGTTTTTGTTTTTGTTTTTAGGATTTGAGTGTTTTCAGAACCCTGCAACATTTGATCGTGTGAATCAATATCCGCTTAAAATAAAAGGCTTTAATCCTGAATTAACCAGTTAGTTGGTGATATATTGATGACAGTCACAGCAGAGTGGGCTGTCTGTCAGCTTTGTTTTAAACTGTCTGTTAAACAGATGGAGGAGCTGCTCGGGGCAATGGAGAAGGTGAAGCAGGAGCTCGAGTCCATGAAAGCCAAGATGTCATCCACTCAGCAGTCTCTGGCGGAGAAGGAGGCCCACCTGACCACGCTGAGGGCCGAGAGGAGGAGACATCTGGAGGAAGTTCTGGAGATGAAGTAAGGCACACAACTACTGTAACCATTCCAGTGTATACAGTACACACTGCTGATGTAAGGCCTGCTTTGTGAGGCAACATTTGTTAATTGTTAAGAGCATTTACACAGTTGGCGCTTTTTTCTCGACCTCCAGCACATGCTTTAGAAAGCTTCCAAACTTTTCAGTTAAGCGTCAAGTGAGGACAAGCACGTCGTAAATAAAAAAAACAAACATCGGAAAAGTGCTGTTATCAATTAGAGAGTTTACAGTCTAGATAGCGAGCTCCGATTATGAAGTTGTCCAATACTAGCTAGGATTTGGAAAGCTTTCTCATGCTTACAGTGTGGCTTCATATGAGCTAATTATTTATTTATTTAATTACTAAAAGTACCCTGAGGCCATGTGAGGAAGCACCTGAAGGCATGTTGACCTATTTCTCTATGATATTTAAAGCATCAATAACAAATGATGTACTTTGAAGTGGCACATAAACTATCACACGTATCACACTCGTCCAACGTGTGTTGTAAACAGACTAAATCGTAAACTGAGAAGTTTAACAAACAGCCAGTCAAGCTGGAGCCACGCTCACAGTGTATTACATAACCAATATACTTCTCGTACAAACAAGTTTCCGACCTAAAAC
>JAOTRN010000036.1:10942185-10963244 GCA_028566695.1 Bagroides melapterus
AGTCAAGCTGGAGCCACGCTCACAGTGTATTACATAACCAATATACTTCTCGTACAAACAAGTTTCCGACCTAAAACATGGATTTTTATTTCTGTCTGAGTAAACGTGTCTCACAGGCAGTGTTTTGGAATCTACATTTCATGAGTTTGTGCTAGTCCTGGAAAAGTATAAAGGGCTTTTAAGACATTGAAAGTGCTTACTTTAGACTATTTATTCATATATCTATTATATAAACATGCTATTAATTAAGTTTATGTTACGAGTAGAATTCCAGAGAAGTGACTTTTCTATTGTAATGCTCTCCATTACAAAAGCAATGTCACTTCTCTGGAATTCTGATCTGTTTTATGAGCTTGTTTGGCATTTTGTTTTTATCCAATCCTGGAAAATATCCTTGGTTCTTTGGAATTTTCTTTAAAAGCTTGATGGAGATGAACTTTAAAGCTGCAATGTGTTTTAGAGATTCAGTGACCTCTGTGGGAGAAACTAAATAAGGTTTTCTCTGGATAAGGGTCTCTGTAAATGTAAATGCAATATATTTGAATTATTTTGCACCCTCACCTCCATGTGCCTTAATTTGTGCTGTAAGTCTGTGATTATAACACATTATTAACAGCTTGCGTGACCGCTCTTCTTGGAAACCTACAATTTTTTTTTTTTACTTAAAAAAAAATGCAAACAGAAAGCGAGAAAAACAGACATGGGTTACAGAACGCAGGTGTAAATGTGTCTTGTTAGTGAGGGAGTAGAAGGAGATTTATGACAGAGCGGAACTGTAAATATTTTATTATCGGTATCACAACATTGCAGTGTAACTAAAAATAATAACATGTCCGTTTTTGTGGCATTCACTGGTACATGATGTGACAGCCCACTTTAACTGCGGCTGCATACTGTGGTGTTATTTTCTGCCTCCGATTCTACAGTGATGAAAAAAATCTTTTTTAGATTTATAATCCTTATTTACATAACATGTATGTTTATATATCACTGTTCTGTAACAGGGAGCAAGTTTGTACATGTAGTATACTTCCATAACGTGTTCTCAAGAACTAATAATTGCTTGAGAAATGATGTGCGTAATTGTGTGTGTGTGTGTGTGTGTGTGTATGTGTGTGTGTGTGTGTAATTCAGTAAGGGTTTGTTAAGAATTGTTTAAGTGACCTTTGTTGGGCAACAGCTGTAAGTCTTACAAGAAAAGTTCTGGGACATGAGAAAAAAATGTGGGAAGGTTGATATAATATGCAAACTAAGAGGCTTTTTGCACAATTAGTAGGCTGTTGAGTCATGCATGCCATCGTCGTGTCAAAGTAGGTGATGAGCTGAACTTTAAAACGGCACGAGTTTCAGTTTAGTGACCCGTGGGAGTCGCTTTCTTCGAATGTTTGCGCAGAGATAACGGAGGCAGAAAATGAGTCATGAGTACTTTACTTAAGGGAAACTATCTCTCATCTGATGTTTAGAAAATGGAGCATAAACACGCTGTTAATTTTATAAAGGTATGAATTTGGTGAAAATCGGTCCGTAAATCGCTAACAGATATGCTGCCATTTTGGTACTGACACTCCTAATGAGGGAGTTGTAAGGGTTAAACTAAAAGTGCTGTAGTGGGTATAAGTGTCATTCCACTGGTACCCTTTTAAAGTGACAGTAACTGTGTCCTGTAGACAGGAGGCTCTGTTAGCCGCTATCAGTGAGAAGGATGCTAACATTGCCCTGTTGGAGCTGTCCTCATCCAAAAAGAAAAAGACGCATGAGGAAGTGGCGCAGTTACGGAGGGAGAAGGACCGTCTGGTGCAGCAGCTCAAACAGCAGGTACGGACTGTATCATAGGGTTCTGGCTCGACTGTGTGTGTGTGTGTGTGTGCGCTTGTAAGAGATGAGTCGTAGCTTTTAAGGTCAAGTTGTTTGTTTGGTTGCCACTAGAAACCATGTTGTTTAATTCTTACTGATATAAGAGACAATACAGCTGGGCTTCAGGTGTTTTTAATAAACTTCTTGCTGTGTGCGGCTTCTTGATCGTTCTCGGCTGTGATATATACGAGCCGGGAAATAATAGGGGCATAACGATTGGAAGATTTGGACTGATGCACTGATTTTCAAGACAACGACTATAATCTTTTGTTATAAATCCATTGATATTTATTAGAAAATATAATGCTTGAAGTTGAACTAAATCCTTCTCAATGTCATTTGCATTAATGCGAATTAACCGTAGACCCGGCTCGGGTTCTGAACAAAGCTGGTCACACTGGTTCTTATCAGATCATAGCAGGTTCAGTGTATCGTCAAGAATATATTTTAAAAATATATTATATGTTAAAAATCCACATTTTTTTGTATTGGAATCCTGAGTCTTAAACATCTTTCAGTAGCTTGTTAGTCTAGACTATATATTCCATGGCTACTCCTCTTTCTTCCCTTTCCCCTGCTCTTCTACTCTCTCTCTTTTCCTTCTTTCTCCTCCTTGGTTTTCACTCACACCTGCAACTCCGCTTTTTCCCAGACACAGAATCGGATGAAACTCATGGCGGATAACTATGATGACGGCCATCTGAAAATGCCACCCGACCAGACCAACCACAAAGCTCCAAAATCCCCTGATCAGGTCATAATCCACAGCCCAGATACAGTACCTCAAGTGTATTATAATCTGCCTTTGCCATCATCTTGTTTTTCATTTATTATTTAATATCTCAACATTTTTTTTAAATATGGATGAATCTAAAGATTTTGATAAAGATTTCTCATTCATAGCAAACCATTTTAAGGTAGCTCCTTATTAGAGCTGAGGTCATTTCCATTCGTTCGCTGCTCTTTTGCAGTATATTGTTATGGTATTTGAATTGGAAATGGACATCCATTTCGTACGGGTGTCAGTTTCCCTTCGCTTCTTTTTTACCACGTTTACATGAAATGGAACTGATCCTGACTCTAATGCAGACTCATCTCTCGATAAGTCATGACTTCTCAAGCCTAGAGGTGTTTCTCTGATTCACATCAGTAGAAGTTGTCGCTAAGTACAGATCCAGGATCGGTTTTTATCTTGCAAAATAATGGGAAGGATCTCAAAGTGCCAAACATGCCAAACTGAACCTGGGTCTTTATTTGGCAGTCACTTCTACCTGGAACTGTTCACACACTAACCGGATCTTCTTTCCCATGCTGCACTTGGCTGAACCCCTGCCATCTTAACCAATAGGATGATGAGGAGGGCATTTGGGCGTAGTCGCTCTGGCAGCCATTTTTGTTTTAGAAGGGTGAGCACTTGTTTGATGTTTGTATAAAAAGCCAACCTCAGCAGCCCTTTTCTTCCCCATGCCATGCTGTTCCCATCATAGCCATGCAAGAGCATCCAGCAACACACACATATTAACCTCCATAACATTTCCAGCCATCATTTTGTACCAGTCTGTTTTTAAGACCAAACTAAAAAAAAATTCTGTTCACGTCTTGAAGGCTAGCGTGTATGTGTGTGTTTGTTTTCTAAATAAATATCGTCCCTCTTTGTGCTGCTAAAATGTGGCCCGTGTATCTCATTGCGCTTTCTGTTGTTTAGAGTTGTCTGTCATTTTTGTGCTGTTTTGGATCTGCATGTAATACTCGCTCGCTTGCTGTCTTTTCTCCATTTCCTTCACTCCACATCCAAACAAATTTGTCTCACCCCCGTTAATGAAGGGCACAGTTTATATTAGTACTTATGTAACCTTTTAAAGTGACAGCGCTAAAAACACGGTGGCAGCCCGGTCATGGTGGCAAAGCTGCATCTTACATAATTCAGGCATCTCTCATGATTTCTGTATGGCATGCAGAGAACACTTTCTCATAATAAGGAATGTGACATTTAACACTCATGGAGGTACTGAATCTTCATCCTTGCCATTAGGTTAAAGGTTAAATGTCAAATATCCAAGGATACCTCGAGTTGTATGCTTTGCATGAACGTTTTCCTAACTAACATTAGACAGCCGACGTATTATTAGTTAACAATTATAAACCCTGAGTAATATACTACGAAGAATAAATACAATGGTGCATGCTGTTGTTTTTGTATAACAGCATGCCTTGAAGTTTTTTTATCCCACTTATACCACAGCAGGTTGCTAACTGTAGTTTGCTAATTGTTTGTAAATGATTACATGCTGGGTCATGTTTTGGAACGTCCTCAAAACAAGCTAGCTATAAACAATTGTTGCCTCACCAGACTCTCTTTTTCTGTGTGTCCTTCCATCCGTGCGTATATCTCGGATTCTCGTTAGGACGATCTCAAGACAGAGTGGTTGAAGGATTTATAAGGAATTAATACTAGAACCAGCAGATGAACTGATTAGAAAGAGTTAATCCAAAGGATCGAGGTCACAGCAAGTTGAAATATCTGAAATAGCTTCCTTCTTGTCTGAAGTATATTTTAAGGATATTTCAGGCATAGAAATTAAACTTTGAAATGATCTCACCAAGAATATGGAAAGCTCTTCAGTCTGCTGAAGATTTTCCCACTCTGGAAAACATACTTAGTTACAAAGTGCGGACATTCGAGACTTCTTCCTTAAATTTTTAAAAGTTTTTCTTTGATAAACATCACTTATTTTATTTATTTTATTTATTATTAGTCCTACGTTATATGGAGCGTTCGCTACAGATATAATAACATGTTAGAATGAGCGCATTAATATAAACCACATTAATTTACGGTGAGACTACTGCTGTTACAGAAAAAAATAATCAACACCTTCTGATCGATCAGAATCATGAATTCGACATGACGTTAGGTTCATTTATGTATATTTAATAGATAAACTGTCTCGTAAAAATATTCACAACGGAATATGTAATTAGAAAGGCATCCTTTAAACCTTTATATTGATTAATTATGGACAAATTAAACATTGTCCTTATCTGAAGATTGTTCAAGGATGAAAGATAAAATATCACGTGTATGTTCAGAATGGAAATGTGTTGATAGGATAACAGAATTTAGCTCTATATTATTAACACCATGCTCCCAAATGGTCTGTGTTAAAAGAATACTAATATTTTAAAGAGTCCTTGAAGGATATAAGCATGGGCATGTACCTTTAGGTGTTGACATTTAGTCAGAATGAGTTCTTTATTACCTCGGCTTGGAGGATTTGTGTCACGTTTGCACACTCCAGAAGCATGTGTTTCTGTGTTGAAATGCACGTCGACGTGTCCTGTCTTTAATGACTGTCTTCAGTTACCTTTAGTGATCAGATTTTGGATCCGACACTGTTTGTTCTCAGATGGTGGTACAGACTTCTCTCAGTGCATGAGAACCATAAAGGATTTGAATGTTTAGCTATGGTAGAGGCTATCTGCTCTACATGATTGTCTTGTGTGTGTGATTAATAGTTTCTTGTGTGTGCAGATTAAAGCTGGGCGGAGAGCTGCAGTGCACAGAAGCTCCACCTGACTACACCAGACAGCCAGAGCGGAGCCACCCCATATCACATCCTTGTTTCTGTACAAATCAACCCTGAACAAATCTCCCCACCCTCAGACAGGGCTTTCACACCAACAGTTACTGGTAATCATCCGACAGGAGACATTCGTATGTTAGAATGAATTTAATGTACCACTGAATCCCACCATTTATTTATACAGCTGTTTAACAAATCCTCATAAAGTCCATACATATGGCCTCTGTTTAAAAAAAAACAAAACAAAAAAAAAACAGATGATTGCTCATTGCAGCACCTGATTTTACTCCATAGAATACTTATTACACCTAGGAGATAAAAAGTATTCATAATTAATCATAAATAGAGGCCTGCTGGGGCAGGAGCAATATAACCATGCTATATAACTAAACATCCTGTTTTAACAAGCATACTGAAGTCGGTTTTGTGTTTTGTGTGTATTTTTTTTGTGTTGTTTTTTTTTTTAGAATAACCGATATGTTTTGTGTGTTTTTTTTTTGAAACATGGGATTAACATGTGCTTTGCTTAATATTTCTTGCTCTCGTTTAGTTGGAGCCTGGGTTGGTGAGAGTCAGACTGAAGCTGGAACTGTGACCTGGTCTCCTTTAAGAACAGCGGTAAATGGACCTTTAATTCCAGGAACTGCCAGCTGTGATCTAACCCTCCTCTCTCCAGGAACCCTCTCTGCCCTCTTCTCTCCTTTCCTCTCAGCCTTTATCCTCTGATCTACAGAGCACAACAAACCTAAAATAGTCATCTCCTTGTCTTAAAAGCCCCAGTCAGGAGTTTTTGGTCCGTCTCCTGATTGTGTATAATCAGTCAATGTTCATGTATATACTGGATAAATAATAATTAAGGTTTTTTTGTTGTTTTAAATGAGCACCTGACCACCATAAAAAGAAAATAAAAAAATAAAAGACAAAACATCCTCACTGGGGCTTAAATACAGGTGCAGTTGTCGAATTCAGCAGTGGTAGCTGTCGTGAATGCGTTTTTTTTGTTTTGTTTTTGTTTTTTTTTTTCCTTTTCTACTTCTGATTACTGTGTTACGTCGTCATGGTCGATTACAGACTTAGAATGCCCTGCAATGTGATGGGTGGTGCTATGTAAACATTTAAAAAAGTAACCTGAATGCCAAACATATATAAAATATTATGCAAATTTGACAGCTGCATCTGTTAGACTTGTGAGACTTACGTTAACTCGTTGCCGTTTAGGTAGCTACCTTCTTGCACTTTCTTTACTGGTTGTACGCTTCTTTTAAAAACCGAAGAACTTTAGGACATAAGCATTGTACAAGTGTCGAACGAAAAACATCATCTCACCACGTACAACCTTCTGTCGGTGGTGCGAAATCAGGTACTGTACATGTCACTTAAATCTGATGTAACAGCTGCTAAAATCAATAGACAAATAACGTACGATGTGTTTTTGTTGTGTTCATGACAGTCATACAACTCTCGTGAGGTGGCTGTGGGCTTCGATTTAAGTGTTACTATTTCTCTGTATAGGCAGAAGAAGTCCACTGTAGCAAACTATTACAGTAAAAGTAGGCTCCAGAAATCATCCTGCCATATCTAGAGGTCTGGTTTAGGAGAGCACATTGCTGGTTTTATGTTCTCTCCTAAATGAAAATTTCATTCGGTCTCTCTCTTGCAGTAATTTTTTATGTTGCATTTGTGGCCTATTGTCTTTGTGTATTGGGAAAAAAGGATAGTTCTCCTTAAAAAAAAAACAACAAAAACAAAAGAGATGCTAAAAAATGAAAAGACACGGGTATGAGCATTCTGACTTTGTATAAATGTGTATGTATATAAATATGTATTAACAGTGTTTTTGCTCTCAGTGTTTTTTTTTCTATTAATGTGCTTCCATAGCAGTTAATTACATTAACAATTTATTTAAGGTGCTGTGCACTTGTGCTAAGTACAAACAGCTGTTTGGCAGTTACTAGACACGTTAAGTACCACTATTAGTCACAGTTCTCAGAAATGGACCGATTTCAGGATTGCGTATCTTAGAGCAAAAAAAAAAAAAGTCCTTTTTTATAGAATACAATTGTTACTATTTCTGCTTCAAAATTTCGCTCTGAATTCAACATAATCATACCAAGGTTTGTTATTATCAATCCCTAGTCGAACTAAACTATTTTCCTTGCATTCTCACTTATTCAGTGCAACAAACAATCAGCTTATCGTTCTATTGCTTACTTTATCATGAGTTTTTATATTGAGAAAAAATTTTGTTTCAAATTTAGTTTGTTTTGTTTTCCTCACACATTAACTAAAAAATACACTGAATGAAATCGTATATAATACTGATCTAAAACATTAGTTCAAGGATGACTTAAATAATCAGCTAGTTGTGTACATGAAACAAACAAAAAAAAAACAATAACGTTATTGGGTTACATTATCCAGTAAATTTTGCTGTTCTCGTATTACTCGTTGAATAGAAACGAAAATCAGTGATGTCACCCATCTGTGGTTCCAGGAAAGAAAAATGGAAATGAAAACCATTAACATTTAATTCTGTTATTTATTTACCATATTTATAATATTCTATAAATCATAATCTTTGGCCAGTACACTATCATTAAGTATACAGTAAATACCAGCTTATTCCCACCTATGTTTACTTGGTGTATAGACACTGTCTTTATTAAGATTATTTTAATGCTAAAAGTGTGTAGCATATGGTTTATCCAAACTGAAACAAGGGTTTCTTTAGTTTGTCAGTTTTTAATCTGCCATTTATTCATCAGTTGTTCACATTACAGTGTGATCTAACATCAAGACCGAGTGTTAGGAGTGTTCATTTACTTGTAGTATACACACTGCAGGCACAGCGCTAATGCTGGTGTCCCGCTCCATAGAAACGTACGGCTTCTAGACTAAACACAATTTCTTTCCTACGTTTAATGTTGATAATACATAAACACATTCCAAAATTCTTTATTTTGAAAGTGAACTGGATTAAATCTATCATTAGTGCTATTATTAGCACTAATAATGTTCTCCCACAAAAAAAAGAAATCTGTAATCTTAAATATTTAAAGTATATTTTTAGCTTAGTGATCACTTTCAGGAACATTGCAGGAATAAATATCCAATCAGCTGATCGTGAGGCAACAGTGAAATGCATAATATCATAGCAGAGGTTAAGAGCTTCAGGTAACGTTGACCTTAAACTTCAGAATGGGGGAAAACTGTGATTGTTGATGTGGAGTTGGGGCTGGTTTGAGTATTTCAGAAACTTGTGGGATTTCCAACATACAACAGTATACACAGAATGATGAAAAAAAAAATACAACATCCAGTAAGTAACAGAAATCAGAGGATAATGGCTTGGAAGCTGACAGCTGATTTACTTATGAGGCGGTTTGGTTACAACAGCAGAAAACCACATCAGGTTCCATACCAGGATAAAGTGGGAATAGGCTCACCAAACCAAGATAGTTAAAATGTGTACAAACTAATTTTTGGATGAATGTGATCAAAAACAGGTGTTCCTAATAAAGTGGATTGGTGAAGGTATGTAACAAAATGTTTTACTTCTGATTGAAAATAAGAAATGGTGCATGCTGGGTAAGTTAGGAGAATTAGTGAAAGATATTAGCCCAAGGCTTAATGAAGTCAAGGTTTCATATACAGAGCAAACATTTGGACCTGATGTTATCTTTACTTCATAGAGAAAGAAGGAACGATTTCAGATGTTTATTTCATATTTCACATATTGTCATTTATACACAATGGATTCTACAAAGAAAAATCCGAAGTAAGATTAAAAAAAAGATGAAAAATGATGAGAAAAAAGCTACAATGAGCAACAGGCCATGAAAAGCCTCGTGTGCTCCAAATCACATATCAATGTCAAACTAAGGGGGATGAAAATGGCAGAATATTGTAGTACAGACAGAACGACGGGCAGATGTTTATGTGAGCTGGTTTATGGAAAATCACAGTGTTTACATAGGCAGAGACACTGACTGGTTGAAACGTGGCAGGTGGAATTTAAGCCATGACGTTTCATGGGCACTTCACTAAAATAGCCCTAACCATACATGGTAATGTCTTTGTGATTTGATCTATTTAAAATTTTGATGTTTACATTTAGACTGATCATAGATTTTTTTTTTATTTTATTTTATATTTTTTACATTTCCTGATTACATGCTATGTGATGTGAAAACGTTTTTTCTGCCGGTAAAAAAAAAAAAAGGTTCTTGGAAATGTTTTTCAGTCTTGTTTAATAGCGACAGTTAAATCCCCTTCACTTAAATCAAAGCTACATCACTCAAAAAAAGCGAAACACAACAGCTTTAGGACATCAGAGCTTGCACAACTCTGTCTTTACCTCAGTATTAGGAGTTAGCAGGACTAGAGCTGTCCCCAAAGCAGAAGGTGACATATTACCATGTGCATGTGTGTATGGTATTAGAGACAGGATGCAGTTTATCTGCTTGCCAGGATCGATCTCACACATCTGTATGCTGGTATGCTTGTGGTTATGATATATGAAGAAAGCACAATGTGTGTTCCAGATCACAGAACGATGCACCAGATTGTACGGCTCCAAAACAGCCACTTCAAGGGAAAGTTCAATTTTACTTGGCAGGCTTTTTATCTGTAATCACGTATAGCATTTTAACAAATACTCACTTAAATCATTTTGACACATGGAAAGATAAAATGAGGTATGCTGAAACCAGTGGAGAGTTTGGAGTTATTTAATACAGTATTAATTTCAATAATCTGTCTAGCTGCAAGCTACAGCAAATTGTACAGCAACAAACAAAGTTCAGCTACCTAAATTATATCACCTAAAAGAAATTGGTATAATAACCATCTTAAACAATTTTACCACACACTAAACAGCTGAACAATGTAACTAGTCATCAAGCATTATATAAGAGCCTACAAATCCAAAACCGGACCAGAAGCCTATTTATATAAGATTATTTATATATATATTTTCTGTGCTGGTACCCAGATGGTGAAATAAACTTCCTATGGCTGTCTGAATAGCTGAGTCACTGGCTGGCTTAAAGGCAAGAGCAATGATCTACCTCTTTACTAACCACTTACAGTACATGAGCAACAATTTACATATCCTTGTGTTTTTTTTTACTGTTTATGTTCAGTTAACTTAGAGCATTTTTTAAATTTATACCCTGATCTACTGAACTAGCATGAGCACATCATTTTTGATTGAGACTACAAAGTATTTTGATTTGAAATAATGAATTGCTAAACTGTAAACAGACACCAAAAAGTGAAAAGGTACTGGTGGAAAGAAAACTGGTGACAGGCACTGATGCTCCAAACAACAGAGAACTTAAACCAAACATGAAACAACTTAGCAGAAAACAACAAGACAAAGAGGACAAAAAAAAAAATCATTCAAGAAATTGAATTAAAAGAAATTGAAAATGTATCACTGAGACTCAAATCTCAAACAAATTTTTGACATAAATACAATATTCAATTATGTGCAGAAGTTGGAGACAAATAAAATGTCATTCATAACCAGAAGGCCTCTTTTTTTTTTTGACCCTCTGTTAGAGTAGTAACAGAGTTGTTTTGGGCAAACCGATGGTCATCAGTTTATAATTTTTGAATCTCTTTTTCTGTAAATTACTTGTAAAAATTATTGCACTCAACCATATTCTACAGTGGCATTATGATTATAAACGGATTGCTAATTACTCTGTCACTGCTGAAGGGCAAATTCCTGAAGAGAGACCCTCTGTTCATCCACGTCACTTTCTCTCTGAGTGCAAACAGCTTTCAGAAAGGGAGGCGCTCCTTTAGTTCTCTATCCCTCTCACACTTCTGAGCAGATCCAACAGATCCATCTAACAAACAGGACAAAATGTGGCTGTCTATGTTTTCATTGTGGGGTAGTCTGCTAACATTAGTGGCATCTCAGAGCTGTCTGGATCCAGCCGAACACAGCGCTTCATGGGTGAGGTTAAAACCTCTAGGGCAGTGTAAGGATGGAGAAAGTACATGTCCTTATCATATCACTCTTCCTCCTCTTACTGTCCAGCTTCCCAAATCCTTCAGGGAGTTGGAGAAGATGGCCAGAGAACTGCAAAGCCTGACACAGATGGTGAACCAGCTCAAAGAGGACTGTTGTGAGTGTAAGGAGAGGCAGGGAATGGATTGGAAAATACGGACAACAGATAAAGAGGAAGAGGGAGAAAGGATTCAAGCTTCTAGGGGCACTCTCAACACCAAAGGAAGACAGCAGGACATAGCAAAGAAAGTGAGTACAATTCAAGTGAGAACTTCATCATCTGCAATGGAAGACCCTGTAATTATCAGCAGCGATGAAATGGAAGGAAAGGCTTTTGGAAAACAAAGGAATACCAATCAGGAAAGGAATATAAACCTACCTACTACTAAACCAAGGGCTGAGACAAATGGAGCTCCAAAAGGATCTAATTCTTCACAAAAATATCTGACAAGCAGGAGAAAGATTGGAGAGGAGCCATCAGTTACAACCACAAAAAAGACAACTCTACAGACTCCAGTGGATACATTGTATGAATCATCTTTTCGTGGAGATCTAGACAGTGAACAACCTACACAGCATGAAACACATAAGGTCAGCACAATCAAGGTTGGACACAAGATGAACCCTAGTGGAACCCTCACTGCAAAAGGCAAGGTGAAGAGTATTCCTGAATACCATGTGGATACTATAGTTACAGAGGATGATAATAATGATGATGATGATGATGATGATGATGACAATGAGGATGGTTATGTAGAAACAAAGCAAATGCAGACACCAAAAAGTGAAAAGGTACTGGTGGAAAGAAAACTGGTGACTGGCACTGATGCTCCAAACAACAGAGAACTTAAACCAAACATGAAACAACTTACCAGAAAACAAGACAAAGAGGACAAAAAAAATCATTCAAGACCTGTTAACACAGCTGACACAATCGGAGGACAAAAGAAGTTATCATCACCCATCACAGACAAAGCTAGTGGCTCAGTTAATGTGAGTCAAATAAATTCACAAACACTGGAAATCAAATCTAAACATGGATTTAAACCTGATACGCATACAGATTCAGAGAGGGATGCTGGAATTAATTCAAACCCAGTTTATAATGTTTATACCACCAGTGGATTTAAGAATTCAAGATCACCCACCTCGGGCAGAACTAATGCCACAGCTCATATAAAGCTAATTCATCCAAAAATACAGAAAAGTAACTCTCAGAGCCCATTCAAACCTGGAACGGATGCAGAGAGTAATACTGGAGTAAAGCTGAAGAATTCAAGATTACCCATCTCAAGCATAACTGATGGCGTAGTTGATGTAAGTCCAACAAATCCACAAATACTAGACAATAACAATCAGTTCAAAGCAGGCACAGATACAGAGAGTGATACTGGAATAGCAGTTAATAACACTGAGACAGGAGTAAAGAATTCAAGATCACCCATCTCAGACGGTGCTAACGGCACAGCTGATGTAACTCTACAGGGTCCAAAAAGACAGAGTAGCAACACTCAAACCTCTTTAAAAGCCAGCAAAAATGAAGAGCATAACACTGGAATGGATTCAAATCCAGTCAATAATATTAAGACAGTAAGTGGACAAGAGATGTTACGATCACCCATTTCTGGCAGAGATGATGTCATAGATAATGTAAGTCCAACAAATACAGAAATACTAGACAGTAAAAAACAACTGAGAACTCACAAAGATTCAGAGAGTGAAGCTGTAATGTTTTCAAACCCAGTTAATAAAGATGATACAGTCAGTGGGCTAAAGAATTCAACATTACCCATCTCAGACAGAATTAATTCCACAGTTGACCTGAATATAATAAATCCAAGAATACAGTCCAGTTACTCTCAAACCTCATTAAAATCTAGAGAATCTAAAGATGAAGAGCATCATATGAATTCAAATCCAGTCAACAAACTAAATAATTCTACATTGCCCACCTCAGGCAAAACTGATGGCACATTTAATGTAATTCCAACAAATCCACAAATAGTGCAGAGCAAAAAACAGGTCAAAGCTAGCACAGATTCAGGGAGCGATGATAGAGTGGTTTCACACCCAGTATATAATTCTGAGACAGTCAGTGGACAAGATATGTCAAGATCTGATGGTATAGGTGGTGCAGGGCCAACATATCAACAAATACCTGGCAGCAAAACTCAATTTAAACCTGGCACAGACTCAGAGGGTGATGCTGTACATGATCTATACACAGTCCACAATGTTGCTACAGTTAGTGGCTCAAAGAATTCAGGATCATCCATCCCAGACATAACAGATGCAGTTGAAGTAAATCAAACATATCCAGGAAGACTGGATGGTACTTTTAAAAAACAACTACAACCTGGGACAGATAAGGAGAGGAAGCCTGAAATTGATTCAAACCCACTTACCAAAGTTGAGACAAATAGTCGGCTAGAGATGCCACGATTATCAATCACAGGCAGAGCTGACACTACGGTTAGAGCAAACCAAATAAATACAGAAAAAGTATATGGTAACGTGAAAAACGCCACAGTGGCTTCAACCCCACTTGACAAGGTTGAGATAGTCAGTTTACTAGAAACACCAAGATTGCCAATCTCAGGCAGATCTCATGTCACAACTGATCAAATACATCCACAAGCAACGGACCATATCTCCAAAAACCCATTAAAACCTAGTACAGTTTATGAGAGGAAGGCTTATCCTTATCAAAATCACACAACTGATAGCATAAGCCTACATGAGACATTAGAATCACGCATCTCTGATTCCAGACTTGATGTAAGTGAAACAAATCCCCGTCTGTATAGTAATGAAGACCTATCCAAAAAACAGCTCCTGACAAAATCAAAACTTAACATGACACAACCGAGGAACGGGCGGATTAAGAGTTCAAACCCTGTGAGTATTGATACTGAAAGACAAAAGACATTAAGGAACAACAAAACTACATCTTTGAGAAAGGATGCGATAACAGGTGGCAGACACCTGCCCACTGGACTTCTTCCTATGAAGCTAGAGAAGCAGAAAGAAATCACAAATCAACCAGAAAGAACCGGTCCCACTGGAATAAGCCTAAGTAAGGATCCTAGACGTAGAAAACCATATATTTGGCAAAGACGACCATTCAATGAAAGTAAAGCATTCGGCTCAAGAGACCCAAAAAACACAAGTGGGCAGGGTAATATTACAACTAACATTGGGAAAATGCATGTTTATTCTAAAACTGTATCCAGCCATAATAATGTGTCAAATAGTACAGCCTATGAAATGAGCAAATCAGTCAGGCCCACTTTGACAACACATGGTGTTATGGATCAAGTTCATATAAAAAGTGCAAAAACTGCCCCTGCAGTCGAAGCATTAGACATGGTTAATCACCAGATTGAAAGAACCTCTCAAACTGCTGTGACCGAACATGGAAAACCTGGTGGAAGTTCACAACAGGGTCTGGTCTTGGACATAGTAAATAACATTGGAAGGGACTCACAACCACCTGCTTTGGAAGAGACAAATGACAACAACAGAAGAACAGCAGAAACTCTGTTCAAATCTATCGGTGTAGATACCAACCAGGAAAAACACAAGAAACCACTTAGAGCAGGAGGTACTCGAATTCCTGTTGGGAAGATGCCTCTAGCTGCGGCAAGGCATGAGAGGAATGAGTTAAACGATCCAAGTACTACAGCCACCTCATACACAGTAAAAACAGAGTTTAAGGACAAACACAACACAATGTCTCAGTTTACTCCTCCTATTATAACAACACCACATTTTATGGATCAAGACCATGCAGAAAAAGCCAAAACCACTTCAAGAATTAAAGTGTCGGGTAAACATTTTCATCACAGACTCGAAAACCCCAGCCAGGAAATGGAGTCCAAAAAATCTCATAGTGACACTGGAAACAAAGAATTGCAGAGTGCAAGTAATGGTCAAGGATCCAGTGAGCTGACAGATTTGCGACCCAACTTCTCAGACAGCATACACAATAGAGAAGATGGCTCAACAGGTATCATTATGGACTTAGTCAAGGAAATTGCAGGCTCAAAGGTTTCAACAACATCTACAGAAAGCACCAATGAAAACAGAGCAAGAGACTCTGACTCAGTAGAAGGCACAAATGAAGGACATTCAGTAGATACAAATAATGGGAACTCTTACAAAGTTACTGTAAACAGAATGACAGGGGAAACTTTATACAAAATTCTAGATGGGGATCCCAACAATGGAGATAACAAGAAACCACTTACTGTTAACAACGTGAATGAAAGACAGGGCTTGGAGAAACAGCTGCTCAACAACTGTCATGGTGATTGTGATCTCAGTCCAACTCCTTGGTCAGAACGCAACAGCCATGAATCGTCAAAGAATGACAGAGGTAAGGAATGCTTGCTCTTTCTTGGTCTTTGGATTATTATGTATCAAAGCCATTACAATATCCTGAAACAAGCACATGCTTCCATGATATCTATTGTAGTAGATTAGCTTAATGCGAGGACTTATGATTACATAAAAAAAATGGCTATCATTCAAAGCTGGAGCTCAATAATATTTACAGTACAATGGCAAAAATGATTTATGCCTTGCTTAACGCATCCAAAGAGTGCAGGGCTTGAGAATATCAGAGCTTTTTTTGATTAATTGCATCTGTGGTTTAGGATGAGGGCATTTTGGGACATCTGTATCCCCAGAACTAAAACATTAGGTGAATTCAATCAGGGTAGATAACAGGAAATTATATAATATAGCAGTAAACACCAACAGCTGCTCTCCAGCCCTACTGTTAGTCTGAGACTTTGCTGAAGATTTAAAGTGGTTTTAAGTCTTCTGGTCTGTTCTTCATTGCAAGGATCAATGGTTGATATTAACTGGATGTTATATTTCACCTGAACAGCAGATGTGCTCTTAGGAAACACAGGAATATGGAAGAGATCAATATGGGGGCTCATTACATAGTTTTGTGTAATTTGCCCAGGATTAAGAAGTTACAAATGGGGCACATTAAGCAATGGAAAAAACAAGTTACCATGTTTTTTTATGCACACACACCTTTCCTGTTTCTAATTCACTGTTCTCTAAAGAGCATGCATGCATCCAGATGTGCTACCAGTGGCATCTGTATAGGGATTCCAGAAGGCGCCATTGCTCCTATTGCAAACATAGTTGGGCACTAAATGAGGAATCTGAAATAACATAATACTTTTTATCCTGAAGTTTTTCCCAGATTCTTATCATAAATGTCCAAAAGCTAAGCATCTAGAGGCCATGAAAAGGTATATTTTTTCTGTTTTCTCAAGAGAGAAAAAAAGAGAAACCATTGATATCTACTGTAAACACTGTACTGTAAATTATTTACCTATAAAAGCACACCCTGTCATGTTTAATATATTTTAGGTAAATAAATTGAATAAACTAATCAGAGTTTCAAATGTTCACAGATAAACCATCACAAGACTGTTCTGACTTAATGAGAAACCCAACAAGAAACCCAACCCAAACCCAAACCCAACCCAACCCAACAAGAAACCCAACAATCTACAATGTGACACCAATCAGATCAGGCAACAGGACTTTCCCTGTCTTCTGTGACTTGAAGTCCTCTGGTGGAGGCTGGACTTTAATTCAGCATCGTTTTGATGGAAGCATCAGCTTCAATCGTACCTGGAATGACTATAAGAGGGGTTTTGGTAGCTTAAAGGGTGAGTTCTGGCTAGGTAATGAAAAGATCCACTGGCTAACATCATCTAAAGCCATGGTACTGCGCATTGAGCTTGAGGATCTAGATGGTATAAAGGAATATGCCCAGTATGACCACTTTCATGTGGCCAATGAAAGCCAGTACTACAGGTTGACGATACAAGGATATTCGGGCACAGCCGGAGACGCTATGCAGTACAGCAAAAATTTCAATCACAACCAAAAGAACTTCACCACTCCAGATAGAGACAATGATCAATACACCTCAGGAAACTGTGGAGCCTACTACAGCTCTGGATGGTGGTTTGATGCATGTCTGGCTGCAAATCTGAACGGGAAGTTTTACGAGACAAGATATAAAGGAGTGCGAAATGGCATCTTTTGGGGCACGTGGCATAATATTTCCATTGAGTCCTACCTAACAAACGACCGGCAATCTTTTAAGGCAGTTAGAATGATGATCAGACCGAGGACAGGTCTTCTGATGGACTAGTTGATTGTGATGTTGTGGACAACTTTTTCCCTAACACTTTGAGGAAGAAGCTGTACATACACTAAACGTGCTTGGATAATTCGGAGGAAAATCCATTTTCCCTTTTAACAGATTGTTATGCAATATTTTAATATTATCCAGGTCAGTATAGTTCTAGGACATTAAGACGTGTTTATTTCTGGTTTACAGTGTGGTCCAGTTTTTTTTTTTTTGACACAGAGAGCCAGAGCAGATACAGAGTAAATATTTATTAAGGTGACTTATACAGTGTCCTTATTTATATTTACTTATTGGTGAAAAAAATTATAGAAGCCAGTAGTAAAGCACAAGGTAATAAACGTGACGTGTATATGTGAACTAGTTAGAAATTGTGGCCTGTGTCCGAAGGATATCTAAAAGATGTGACGTTTTATTCAAAACAAAACCTTCCTCCTATCTGACATTCTCCGGATTGTTGGAATCAGTATCTTTTTATGAGCATTAGGGTGAAAAATAAAACCTTACAGGACACAGAACCAAATGTTCCTAAATGTTTTAACTTTTTAAATCTGAGAATATTTCACTGTTTTATTTTTTAAACTTTAACAAATACTTCATACTCCTAATCTTTTAAGACCATGCTTTAAAAAACAAGAGTCTGTTGAGGAGCATGAACAGTGCTGAATGAATGAATTCATTTACTACATGTATGATATTATATGACAGTTTTCTATCACATTGTATATCAGCTATATATTTACATTATTTTTTATTTCAGAAATCATATTTCTTCTAAGCTAGCCATTGGACCACAGCAAAGTAGTAAATGTATGTAAAGGGTTAAAACATGTTTTTATGAATACATGTATACATTAAAGGTTTTCTATGACTACATCAGGGATGGTATAATGTAAAATGAAGCAATTTCAAATAAAAAAAAGTTAAACATACCAACGGTAAGCCTGAGTACATGCCTCTGTCATCCTGAACAGAGTTCTTCTGCTAGAACGGCTTTCATAAAACTGAGGAAAATCCCAAATGACACTCACTGGCATGGATTTCTAAAGGAGCTAGAAACACTCCTTATATTTTCCACCCAGGTCATGACAGTATCATAGTCGCAGTACTCTATTAGACCTGGTGACTGTGGAAACCACTGCAGGTGAACCGGTTTGAGAGGGCAAGTTCTTCAATAACATGGCATGTTAAGTGCTCCGTTTCTCCTGTGAACGAAAGTTAAGTTAAGCAGGGCATTTTCACTTACAGTACTACTCACTCAATGTTTTTCACAACATTCTGTTGTGTGTGCAAACCCCAGGAGACCTGCTGTTCCTGAAATGCTCTGGTACTAACATCCAGGCCACAGTTAAAGTCATGAAGATCACACATATTCTTCATTCTGATGGTTGAGGTCACGTTTAACTGAAAGTCTTGACCTGTATAATGTTCAGAATGAACTGGTGCACCATGTAAAACCACAATAATACTTAGCGCAACTTTTATTTTAACTCAGGGTTTAAAAAAAAACCCTGAAATTCTAAAACAGAACTGAAGAAGAAAGCACTTACTCCTTTATCCTAAGAGACAATTAACCAAACTGCCCTGGATGGAATGTTAATGTTAGCACTTGACTTCAGCAAAGCCAAAGTCTGGAGAACATCAAATCTCCACCTATGTCTTAAATGAGGCTAAAAGCTTGTAGCAATGAAAAATTTGCTAGCCCTCTTGTCTCTGCAGTTCCAGATATTTATAGAACCATCAAAAAACTGTTGATATCTGAAGATTGCAGAAGCCAAATATTTGAGAAACGGTTCATTTACATTTTATTTACAGAAAAGAGGGAAAACATACACGATCGACATTAGAGCTACTTTTGCATAATGCCAGAACACAATCACCCTAACCAGAACACTCAGTATGTCTTCACTGTACGAGTGCTCCTGTGTAAACAAAATTCTTTCCAGTTACATCACATAAAAAATGAGCATCAACTATCGCTCTCTAAGACACGGACAAAGCTCATATTACACCAATAAATGGCCAGGGGTCTCTGCATTTTAGACAAGTTTCCACATTCAGTGTCTGGATTGAAGAAATGGTGAACTAATGAGAAACAGTGGGGGGAAAAGTCTGCATCCACAAGTTCCTAGCAGTCAGACAGCTGGACTATTACATAATAATAATGTAGAGGTTTCCTGACACAGGGACTAAAAATAACAATAAGACTGGACAGTTTTCAATGTTTTAATTCTGGCTTTGGGAACAAATCATTCACACAGCACAGAAACATCAACATAGATAAAGTTAACCAGCAAAAAAAAAAAAAAAAAAAAAAAGACACTGAATCTTTCATCATCATCATCTCTGTGTATTTAACTTTTTTATTTGTGGTCATATTAAATAACTTGAGTTGCTTAAGCACCAACATAAATAAAGTTTCATGTTCAGACCAGCAGGTTTTTAGTGTTGGATCATTTTGACAGCAGAAAGCTGTCTCACTGGGGGTGGTGGATCAGCGAGGAAGGCTTTGTGTTACTCAATAAGAAGGTTGTGAGTTGAAATCCGAGCCCTTGAGAAAGTACCAGCAATCTACTGAAGAAAATTCATTAGCAAAGAATCACTGTTGGTCTCCTGAGCAAGACCCTCAACTGTTTATTTTACATGGTTGGATTGGACTGTGTATCCAACCCAATATATTAAGTTGTCTAATGACAGTGAATCAAAGAAGGTCTTTTAAAAACAATTAACACTTTAGGTGAATGTGAAACATTAATATTAGTCAATTAACATCAATGTTTATTCAATGTGTGATTATCATGTTGGAAGTCTCCAGTGTCTGTAACAGTCAGAAGTAAAGCTGAAACAATTTTCACACACAAAAAGGTCTTCAGACCAGAGGATGTCCTTTTTTTCCCTTTTAACATTTAAAACTGACTTACTTTTATAACATATATTATAATTGAAACATTTATGGAAATAATGGAAATGGATTTGAATTAACGTTTCTTAACACAGGAGTATGTATCATTTACACCAAAATCAATTAATATGGCTGTTAACATACTTTGCAACTCTGATTTTATTTAAGCTGTGGTTTCTCCTTCTTTAACGTTAACACCTCTGAAATAAATGATGTTAGTTTATTGCACATTAATATAAAGCGTTAACAAGTAATATGCTTCTGTTGAGAGACGAGCATTTTCTATTGTTCATGGAGAGCATCAGCAGAACTCTATTTTACAGTGTAGTTGTACAAATATTTTAAAAATGACAATACAATACTCAAATGAGATACCTGTATAAAGAAATCTCTAGACATACTTTGAAGCCAAAAATAAAATATCCAGTTTTTCGTTTTTACCCCAAATATAATCATTCATCCAAGACATGTTTGATATTCAAGGCCATGTACCTTATAGATATTAATCTT
>JAOTRN010000036.1:10969977-10991023 GCA_028566695.1 Bagroides melapterus
ATTTTTTTTATTTATTTATTTATTTTTATTATGGGAAAGTTCACAGAGTTCTCATTCTTCACAGGATTCTCCACTAAAAGCAGTCCAGATGTTGTGGGTGAACCTGATCATGGACACATTCGCATCACTGGCTTTGGCCACTGAGCCGCCTACTGAGGCTTTACTGCTGAGGAAACCCTACGGTCGCAACAAGCCCCTCATCTCCAGAACCATGATGAAAAACATTTTGGGTCATGCTGTATACCAGCTCACTATCATCTTTACTCTGTTGTTTGCTGGTAAGAATAGCATTTTTGTTCTGTTCGTAGCCATTTTTCACATGTGAAAAGTGTATATTAATAAGCAAGAGTAAACTGAAATTCTAGATAATTGTTTGGCTTATGATGTATCCCCTCACAGGTGAGAAGGTCTTTGATATTGACAGTGGCAGGAATGCTCCTTTACACGCCCCTCCTTCAGAACACTACACAATTGTCTTTAACACCTTTGTCATGATGCAACTCTTCAATGAGTTCAACGCTCGCAAGATCCATGGTGAAAGGAATGTGTTTGATGGCATTTTCAACAACCTGATCTTCTGTTCCATTGTTTTTGGCACATTTGTTATCCAGGTAAAGTAAGACAGCAGTATTTTAGTAATCTAATTTATTTAGACCAAAGTGAAAGGGATAGGGTCTTCTCATTTATTTCCCCAATTGGGTTATAATAGGGTTATAATCCTAATTCTTTTTAACTTTAACAATTTATACATGCTGTATTTAACACAAGAACTATCTTTTGAAGATTGTGATTGTGCAATTTGGTGGCAAACCCTTCAGCTGTGTTGGACTTAGTATTGAGCAGTGGCTTTGGTGTGTCTTTCTTGGCTTTGGATGCCTTATCTGGGGTCAGGTGAGCCTAAAGATGCCGTGTCTTTGTATCTTTGTTTCTTTTGGGGGCTTTATCATCCTCATTCTTTGCATTAACAATCCACAGCTGATAACCACCATTCCCACAAGTCGGCTGAAGTTCCTGAAGACTGCTGGCCATGGTACCCAGAAGGAGGAGATCCCAGAGGAGGAATTGGAGGAGATGGAGGACCTGGATGAGATTGATCATGCTGAGATGGAACTAAGGAGAGGGCAGGTCCTCTGGTGCAGAGGCCTAAACAGAATCCAGACACAAGTAAGTCAACGCTGTGTCTTCTGAACAAATTACAGAGTGACATATTACTTTGACCTTCTTTCCATATTCTTGTAAATTATTTATTTATTTATTACAGATCCGTGTGGTAAATGCCTTCCGGGAAGCCTTGTCCCCTTATGAAGGCTTGGAGACTCCAGAGTCAAGAAGCTCCATCCACAACTTCATGACCCACCCAGAGTTCCGCATTGAAGACTCTGATCTGGCCATCCCCCTAATTGATGAAACTGAATCTGAGGAAGACAGACCAACAAAACGCAGTTTTGTACCATCAGCCATTCCTTCTGGCATGTCTTCACCGAACCAGAACAATAATTCTGCCAACAGCACAACATTTCATCAATACAAGGACTCAACAAAGACTGACAGTCCTCAAACCCCTGGTAGTCCTATGCACAATCTGGAGACATCTCTGTGATTACACTCATGCTAAAAACCCTGCAAAGACCACATCAGTACTGACCATTCTATGATCATGTCAAAAAGAGCACAACCCAGATGTCAGGTGAATGTGATTTCTTCAACTAGGACGTTTCCATTTTTCCCTTTGTTGTTACTAAGAAAAAATCATTTAACCAATCACTCCCTGATGTAATAAGGGTGTGCCTTTTACTCTTTACTTGAACATTTGCCCCAGATATGTCACAGCTCCACATTTCAATTCATAACAGTCAACAAACTGTCCCGACAAACAGTTTTTAATTGCATTTATTCAGTGCCGAGTTAGACAGTAATGCTCCTGTCTGGTAACTGACCAAAGTGTCTGCATGGTATATTAAAAAAATAAATAAAGAATCAGAGGATGGGTGTGAGTCTAATGTTATGTTGCTAAACAACAGGGGAGGGGAGGCAACTGGGTGTTCTTGTAATGAAAAGGAGATTTTGTCTGTGGGTTTATTTGGTCTGTCCACGTAGCTAAATTTTTAATCGCTTTGTAAATATTTTCATCCCATGAAATCTATGAAAATTTCCTTCAGATAATTCTACAGTATAGTGATTGACGTTGGATTCTGAGTATGGCCAAAATTGCTTATTTCCTTTGAGCTTTTTTTTTTTTTTTTTTTTAATGAAACACTTTGATATGAATTTGTTGTTTATAATGTAATTAAAATGGTCTGTTTACATGCTTTTGGAGGTCACCTTGCATAAAATGTGGACATGTATATAAGGTTTATACATAGTAGCTACTGTTTATAGAGGAGTCTGGAATAAATGAGAGGAAAGCTGTCCGACAATATGCAATTCAAGCACAAAAAAATAAAATTAATCAAAACTTTGAACACTATTAGCTTATAATCAAGTGATTGAAGGTGTTTGTACATCTAACACATTACCACCTGCCTTTTGATCATTGCGTTGATCTTTTTCTCAGGCTTAAGTTCTTCTTTGCCTGGTTATTTTATTGCAAATAATAAACACAATCGGCACAACGCTGCCAAATCACAGTAGCTAGACTACACATGAACTTGAAATATTTTAAATTTAAGACATTCAATCTACTGAATGATGAGCACACTATGTTTAGTTTTATCAGATTATCCCATAGGCCCTTTGGGAATATAACAAATCGACAAACTGTGTATTTCTTTGGCAAAAGTGCAGAAGTTTTTCCACCTCTTGACTTGATGATGGCTTCTACTGAGAATTGTAAAAAGCTATAGGTTATGTTCTGCTGTTATGCTGCACATGACAATATAAAAGGCTTTGTTTGTTTCATTATAGTTTCATTCGTGTTTTGGGAATTAATGCTGATCTGTCTGTGGATGTTTTTTCTATTGTAATATTTGACAGTTACTGTGATTGATTCAATTTACATTTTGTAAGTGTGAGTAATGTGTGTCTTTGGGATATGTATTTAGTTACAAGTTCAACAACTGATGCAGTTTTGCAAAGTAACAATGATTTATTAGTACAATTAACTCAAGCATTAACAGGTATATGAACTGTCAGTCTGTTCTTCAGTTGACAAATTGACACACCTTGATATGTTATCAATATATTCTTTTAAAAGATATATTTACTGCAGGAAACTATTTAACACGTTACTTTAGGATAGAGAGACAAAAAGAGAATTTTCTACGTTCCCAACACAGATCATGAACTATACACCCTGTTTAGTGTTTTCCCTGCTCCCATTTCACATGAATCAGCTAGTTAATAACTATCTTCGTAAATTAGAGCAATGGAAAACGTTGTTTTGAATTAGATCCCTAGGTGGCGATGCTGTTGAACTTTGATTTTGCAGCTGATTGTAATTTTCGGTAAAAATAATACATTTTCTTAAGTTTCGCCTTCGTGGACCAAGAGTAATTAAAGCGTATTTCTTTATATGTGTAAAATTGTTTTTATGATTTGATTTCTTTTTTTCTAGCATTTTTTCTTTCTTGTTCATGGTTTTTATTTTATTTTTGCGGTCATATGAGTTTGGATTGCTGGCTCAAGACTGTCCTTTAGATATCGTGCCCGTGTGTGTAAGTTAAGGAAAAATGGTTAATTTGTATATTTATTTGAGACACAAAGAGTCATTTGAATGCATTATGTTTGGAATTACTGTACGTCCAGAGTAAATGAAATGATGGTAGGCCTATGCAGAGTTGTATATAATCAAGCAGGCGTTGTTAAAGTGTGTGAAAATGGCGGATGAGTGGCGCATTTGTAAAGAAGAACTTTTCAGTTTTAGTCGGTTTGGGTATGATGAGAACGCAGTTCACGTTAGAAAAGTTGAGTTATTTTGTCAGTAAAACATTTCATCCTCAGTACTGCGGTGTTATTTTGAAGTTTTCTTTTAGGTAAGTTCTATAAATCAATATTTCTGATTGTTTTATATCCAGTACATGTTTAGTGATTCTGACCTCTTATTTTGTATTCATATTGCATATATTGTTGCCAATAATGTTTTTTATAGTTGTAAGCCATTTGTAGGTCAAGCTCTAGGTAGAATGTTTTCCTGATTTTGTTTTCTACTGCAATACCACATTTGACCACCGAGAGGCAATGTTGGAAAGGACGGGTCAATTTTAACATCTTTTTGAATTCACAATATATATGTTTTTGTTTTTTTGTCATGTGTTAGTTGCTGCAATCGAAGGATTTTAATCCAGTTTAAATGCTTGTCTTGAAAGCTACTTTCTAACCCAATGTGAGTTCGTAGTCTGGAGGATTGCGTACTCTCTTTTCTGATTGGCCAGTTTGTGTATTCATTATCGTTTCTTTTAGTGTTTCACTGTTAACTATCTCCTACTATCTAACTATTTAGCATTAAGAGCATATTTACAATGCGTTATACTTTTTTTTTTTTTTTTTGTACAATATTAAGAGAAATTGTATATGCCGTCCTCGGGATTACAATTGTATCGAATGGCAACGTTTGTTGTTCGACATTATTGGTATCGCTTCTCGGCCTTTTGGCTAAGATCAAGTGTAGTATCTGTTCTTATCAGTTTAATATCTGATACGTCCCCTATCCGGGGACCATATATTAAATTGATTTTTGGAACAGGGAGATGGAATAGGGGCTTGCTCCGTCCACTCCACGCATCGACCCGGTATTGCAGTATCTCCGGGAACGGTGCACCTCCACCTCTATAGTTTAAAAAGTAAGATTTATGGTTGCATGTCTTGGATGTTTTTCTTATTTTCAGGGTTTGTTATTACGATGTTTACGTGGTTTGTGATTTTTATATTAGTTAAGCAGATTTTATGGTTTTATGTAGGACTAGGATGGTTGTGTAGCAGTTACTCTGTAACTAGTATCAGGTACTTTTACACAATTAACATTATACTTTCTCTTTGTAGTGAACCTTCAGCTCGCTTTTCTGACTTTATCAAAAGAACAATCAATGCGTGTTATTTTCTGTAGAACATGTAGCATTTAGTACATTTCTTGTTAATTGGATAATCAAGCACTGTCTCATGAACTCAAATGAAGCATTCTTTAAAATGTTAATAACATTTTAAAGTAAAAATTATAGTATCCGATTTTTTTCGTAGTATGTGGAACCAGATAAAGTGGCACTGGGAACTATTTATCTGGAACTATGTAGCTGGAATATTGTTTCCGGACTGTAATTGCAGGTCGGACACAAACTTCCGCTCTCGTGTGTGCTTGTTTAGCGCACTGTGTTGAATGATTGTGTTTATAGAGCCACTTGTAATTGCAAGTTCAAAGCAGTTTTCGTGTCCCATCTATCATGTATGCGTTAAAACGAACAGAATCGTGTTTTCTTATTGAGACGTGTTTTGTCTTGGAGCTCGCCGCCAAACCTTCAAATCGAGTGGGCGGAGCCAGATAATGAGGCTTTAAAACAACCTTAATAAAATTGTTAATTTTTTTGTCGTTCCCTGCTGCTTACTGTGTAGCGTTGGGCCTATTTTCTGGACTGACTATTTTTTTTAATGTGAAGTGTACGTGTATCGATTAAACGCATTTTCCTAAACATTGTGACTCTCAATACATATTCAGCAGCAATGCATCATGGGAAGTATTATACTGTTTGGTTGTTTAGAAAATAGTCGACCACATGTCTTTTTGTGTAATAAATATAGCCTTATTTTTTGCAGCATGTATAGACTGCAACGATTTAATCTCAGATGTTTGTGTAATGATTATCGCTGAGTTCTTTCCCATGATGGTCAACGCTGTGTTTGGTGGTGCAGTCACTAGCCGCTGGTGTTGTAATTCATACTTACCTGGCAGGGGAGACACCATGATCAAGAAGGTGGTTCACCCAGGGCGAGGATCAGCCATTGCACTTCGGCTGTACTGACCTCTGTGAATTCCCCAAATGTGGGAATCTCAACTGCATAATTTGTGGTAGTGGGGGACTGCGTTCGCGCTCTCCCCTGATATTCTCTGTACTAAAGTTAAATATCATTTTATTACTATTGTTGTAGGTGTGTGCAGTTTGTGTTTTTTATGTCATTACATGATACTAAAACATGAATTATCGGAATCTTTTGGAATTGTTGTGTGTAAATGTTAACAACATGGGCAGGAAGGTTATAGCTTGTTATTGATAATTACGTTCACATTTCGTCATGCCAAGATCAGAATATTATTTATTGGCCTTGTTCCTTTTCACGCAGAAATCATTTGCTTTCTATACAAGAAATACAAACATAAATTTCAACATTATTTGTATAGTTTTATTTACTCTCTCACACTTTCCTTCCACAGACTGACATGCAGCTTCCAGTTCAGCATCATCACCTGGCCATGATGAGGGTCACATTTGATGGCACTTGCCTGCTGATGAGGAGCAATAAATGTATTGTAACTGTAGATTTTATGACTTGACTGTTTTTAATAAACAAACCTAAAACGGATTTGGCTGATGTGGTAAAATAAAATTAAATAGGGCCCAAAAACTAAAAAAAAGGCATGGCCAAGACCGTTGAAGCCAAGATATAAATGCTATATTGGTGAAGAAGCCATCTTTAACGATGTCGAAATAATTCTAGGTACATTTAGTATATTTGGATTATGTACAGCATGGTGGTGGTGCCTAAAGAAACCGATGATACAGCAGGATCTACGGTGACTGCAGACTCTCGACCAATGACAGCGCTGGAAAAAAACAACAACTTTACACTCAATGTAGACTTCCATTCACATCCATTCCATAGACATCCATAGAAACCATGCCTGCTTCTCTAAGACACTCATTAAATTACTCACTTAAATTACTGCTTAAATTACACGTACCACTTTCTGTATTTGTATATGTCAGTGGAATAATGTAACTACGTTCATGATATAATAATAATCACCGTACAGATGAACACAAGCATAAATTTGAACATATATGCACATATAATCAAACACCGACTGTGAATAAGGATAAACTGATATTTTTTATTTTTTGGATAATTTCGGTAGTAGCGAATAGAAGGGTGTTCTTAATAGTGTACATTATGCCGTAGCATGTGTTATAGTTTTATTAGATACATATGAGATGATAAAGTTGTTCTAGACGTCTAGTGGACGCCACACAAACCACTGTTTGCGACTTTATTCTTCTCTATTGTAGGTACGTTGTCTACCAAAAGTATATGAATAAACAAAAATAATCCAAGTCTTTGTATTACTAGTCTGACAAGGCAATAGAAGGATAATTTAACTGAAATTGTAAGACTTATGTCCACAACATGACGTTGCATTTATTTATTTATTTTTTAACGTTTGCAAATGATTTATATTTGTGCTAAATGACTCAGCACCGTTAAATCTAATGAGATCTCTATTCACAGTGCTGTCGTGGACTGCTTGCGCAAGCGTTCGACACTTTCACTTCCGGGAAGCTTTCTACACCAATACGGGTTCACCATTTAAATCACGTGATCTTTGAATTCAGCCTGAGAACGAAATTTGAATTGAGTTCAACACGGTTCAGAATGTGTTTGTGTTTGCTGTAAGCTCAAATAGGAGAAATCTAACTTTGCGCCGTGAATTTGAAACACAAATAATCGGTAAGATTTTATTTTAAGGTAAAAGCCATTCTAACGCTGAGAGAATATGGGTTATATGATCCCTGGGTCGTCTGTTGGTTATCTAACCTGCTCGCTAGCATTCTGTTAATCATGCTAATCGTAGCTTATCTAAATTCCCCCTAACTCAGTACAAACCATTATATAAACATGTTAATTGCAGTAACTGTGTTTCTGTATTATTCTGAAACAGTAACCTTTAATATTTTGAATATAATGTAGTTTAATTTAATATAGTTTACGCTGATGTTATTTATTTTCAGGACTTTGGACTGTTCTTTTCTGTTGATGATGGCTCTGATAGCCGGTGACGGTAACTAATTTATATTTAACAAATATGTGCATTCTGCTTAATTAAAATAAACGTATCAACACTTCACAAAAGCAAATTATGTAATTTAATGTTTTTATTTTAATTTACCAATGTTTTGTATCTACAGATTTTTGCTCATTGGCTGAGGAGAAGTTTGATTTTGAAGTTTCACTGTCACCATCAAGGTAACAGTACATCATAGCACTACAACAGCATAACAAACTGTACTGAAATTTCTAGGGAAGCACAGATTCAGCTTTTTCTGAGTAAAGGATAATAGTGATATGATTAGAATAACCAAGCAGCACTCTGTTGAGTGTTTCTAACTCACGATAAAACATCAGAAGCACAATGGTGGAAATTTATGAAATATATATATTTTCAGTTCTAAAGGAGACGATGATGTTGAAGATGAAGTATTCTTGGGCCCTGTCACGCAGAAGGAGAGATGTATTTCCCATGGAATGGTGACCCAGACAAAAGATAGTATTAGCAGCGGGCCATCTTTAGGTGAGGAGCCCAGCTGGAGCCCTCTGCTTGAGGAGAACTTTGATGAAATTTGCAAAGAAGCTCATCTTTTGGCTAGCCACCTTGAGAGAACTCTTTCTGAGTCTGTTGTAAAGGACCATACAGCTGCTTCCAGTTTGTCTGAAGATGCAGAAAAATTTGAGATGGACTCCACGGCCAAACTCAGCATGTTCAAGTCAGCTGATGTACTTAGCCCTATTAAGAGAGAAACATTTTGTGTTCAGGATAGCCCCATGAAACAGCTTCCACCTGCCATCCAGAAACGACTGCAGAAGTCTAGCAATATATCTGGAGGCAAACCACGTCTCAGCACCTCTAGCCCTGTGAGAACTATTGACACTCAACCTAAATTGGGTCCAAGAGGGAAAAGTCTTTTGCACAGTGGTGGAGTGCTACCTAACAAACCCACAGCCATGGGAAACTCTCGACTTTCCTCAGGCCCTCGAGCAGCAGTTCCTAGCAAAAATCGGCTTCCTCCACCCAGCAAAGTAGGCCAGCTTTTGAATACAAGTTCATAAATATGAATATAATAAACTTCTACTGACTATACTACTGATAGATCGCATTTAGGAACAATAAGCGTAGATTTTTGGTTGGTCTGTCCTTTATATCCAATTTTTCACTTATTTTCTTTCTTAATGTATTAGAGTTGTTTTGGCCTGAAGCGGAGTCCAGGTAGTAGAGACACAAGCAGAACAGGCTCTGTTGAAGACCTGCTCTCTGATGCAGCTAGTATAGCCTCTGATGTGAGTGATTCTTCTTTCAACACAAGTCTTCCAGTAAAGAGAGGCCTTCCAGCCCCCAGCAAGGTGAAGCATATTCATTATATATATATAAATTGCTATTGATGTTAAATGTCAAAATAGATTATTAGTAGATAAATAGTGTTCAGTAAATTATTGCTATTTAAGTAATTTTTTTTTTTTGCTCTTCAGACTGAATTAAGAAGTAGCGCACCTCTTCGTAAAGTTCCCACACTACCTAACAGGAGAGTGATAGACCGAAGCCGGAACACCTCTTCCTCCTCCTCTTCTGTGTCTAGCATCAATTCAAGCCAGTCTATCTCTCCAACTGGTAAATGTGAGTCTTAATGGAAAAAATGATATTTGATGTTTTAGATCAAAACAATAATAATGATGTAATTTTAACAACACTTTCATGCAGTTTGTATCACTACATCCATCTGTATACATTTTTCTACGACCATCTAAAATAAAACTTCTCAATTTTGCCCCATTATTTTAGTGAACTTAAAACTGATTTAAAGTAGGCTTTTGGGTAGCTTTTTTCCATAGCATCACCTAACTTTAAGATGCAGATATATAGATATATTTCTTTGGCTTAAAAAATTTGCCACCCCATTATTTAGCATCATTATGTGTACAGTGTTCCAAATAATTGTGGTTATTTTAGTCAAAAAGGAGCTGTACCATTTCTATTGTGTATATAACTTAAAATGAAATATAACTTCATGATAATTACTTGGATTTAAGTTGCTTAAAAGGTATAATGCAACGGTAGATCAGAATTTTCTTTATTTTATTTTATTGGGACCTGTCTAATTTTAACTCTTCAGCACTACACAAGGGTTAAAGCTGAATATTCTACCAACACACTACATGCAGGCAAACTGAATTCCTCCCTGAACACCAGCATGAGTAGCATCAGTGGCCGCATTTCCAGTAGTGGCAGACGGCTTCCCAGCTCAACCCGCAAGTCAGGAATCATCTGCAAACCTCTGGAATCCTCTTCCGGAAGGAAAGGTTCTGAGCCTGTCCCTAGACCAGTCAAGGCCACCCCTATGAGAAGAACAGAAACTGGACCTACTGTTCTGCACCAAACACCAGCTAAAAGGACTATAGAGAGGACCACCTCTGTACCCAGCATATCAACACTTGCTGCTAAAACTAGAAGCACTGTTAAGGTGAACTCCAACTTGAAAGCGCTTGTGGCACCGACTCCAACAAACTCTCTGAAAGGAGTACGAAGATCTGAAGGTATGAATCATTTGTGTCATTACGCTTGATTTTGAGATTCAAAGCAGTTTATATTAACTATATGCCTTATGTGATCATATCAATTAGTTACATCACCTGATGTTCCTCGAATTATGAAACCGAAAAGACTGATATCAGCTTGCAGTGTGGACAGGTACTGGAGCATCCTAATATTCTGCTACATAACTAAATAACTGTAAACCTATTAGTTTGAGAATAAAGTGCATGCTTGCTAGGGTCACAGTTCCATATGAGTCATTGTTCTGAATTTCTATTAAGCATTCCACAGAGACTCGTTCCTCCTACACCTCATGGCCTCCAGATGCTTTCTGGTGCAACTGAGAAGCCATTGCAGTCTAAACTGCGACGCCCTTCTGCTCTACCTACACCCGTGAGTCGCCGTGTGTCTGGCATCCCAATGCTGACACCCAAAAGTGTGCCTCGACTCAATAAAGCATCCCATACCCCTGAGCCAGGGATTAGTCATGCTAGGTAATGTGATTTCAAAGCATTCTGTCATTTTGCTGCCAATGAAGATTTTATGGTACAATTGAGAAGACCAAAAACAATGCAAGGTTGTATATATATATGTTTTATATATATATATAATTTTATAGTTTTAGAAGTAGAGGTTGGTTTGTACTTTTTTGCAAGGTAGATTAGCTTTGTTGTGGTACTCTTGTTATTTATATTGATTTTTTTAAATAATATTTTTAATAATACTTCACTGTAAACTGTGATATTTATTCTGGTATCTGTCTTTGTGCCACTTTTTTAAAAGAATATTTATTCTAACTAATAAGATATTTTACTGTGAGTTTTGGTGCCTCACACCATAGGATTTATCCTTAGTAACAAATGACTCCTGTCATAAACTGTGGCACATCACAAGATTTGATATTTTCCGGACAGGTTGCTAGATTAATTAGTATGTGGCTGTTTCATCACAGGATGTTATTGTCCTTATTATTACTTTTTTAATTCATTATCTCTGTACATAGCTGACTCATCATAGCTGTAAACTTTCTTTTAGCCCTGGTCATCACAATGAGCAGCATCAAGTAGCCGAGCAGGCAGTGCCAAAGGAGGACTCATCTGCTCCAACTGAGTTTAAGCCCTGCTCCCTGGTCTTTACTCTAGAGGATGATTGTGACAGACGCTCTGCTTGTCAGCCTGCAGCAGTGAAGTCTTCCAAACCATCCTCAGATGAACCAGAGCCTCATCTGGCCAACCCAGATTGTCCATCTCTTACAAAGTCAGAGGAAATTCTGCACAATCATCAGTTAAAGAAGAAAGAAACACAGGAGGTCAGTTTGAGGGTGTGGGGGGAAAAAGGTTGAGTTCATTGTGACACAGCATATTTGTATCTGACTGTTGAGGTTGACTCTAGGCCTACACTCAGAATTGAGACTGTGCATATGTAATTTTAAGATGATATACCTGACCGATATTTACCTTTTGTTGTCTAAGCTAGAGGAAATGGAATTTTTCACCTTTTATCTCAGGTTACAGTGATTACATTTTTTCTTGTAATTAAAAACATCATGGAATAAAACTTTAATAAAATATTGCTTTAAACTTTATTATGAACCAACAAATGTTTTTACAATATTAAAATATCTAATGGCAGCAAACCATTCTGCTAGTATTGAAGGATCTAGAACTAAAGTAAAATAGGCTTCTGTCTGCCGTATTATGATTTTAACTGTATGACTTATTTTAGTCCTGCACCATCAAAAGATACTTAGATTTGAGGTTATGTGTCTCTTTTTCCACAGTCGCTGCTTGTGGATGCACCTGCTCCTGTTATGAAGCCTGAAGAGAAGGTACTCATTGACCTTTCCAACACCCCTGACCTTATCAAAACCATTCCCAGTAAGGCTTTTGGTGGACAGGTAAGATATCAACTAAATGTCTTCAGCCTCATTTAATGATGTTTTTGTTGAAGGTGGTGTTTTTCTTACAGCATTGATGAGAAATGTCTGAGTTTTTGGAAGCTGCAGAATGTATCACAGACATGATTTTTTTTGTATTCTCCAGCTGATTGATTTGAGCTCACCTCTTATAAAATGGAGTCCAGAGGGAAAGAAGGAAATCCCTGTGAAGGAGGCTCCTCCACTCATTAACTTGTCCTTCTGAAGAACCTGCCAAGTGAACAAATCTTAGAAAAATAAACACTGTCATATGAAAATGATGTGAACACAGCTACTAAGATTGTAATAATAATGTCTGTTTTATTCATGCGGTTGATGTGCTGTGATTTTTATTGTGCTGGAACCTGTTGATATTACTGTGTTTAATGTAATTTACCTTTGAATGTTTGTCTTTGTTAGTCTTTTTTTTCCTGTAAGGTACAAATAAAATATCTAAACTATAACTGCAATGAGTTTTTGCACTGCTGACGTACTTTTACCTAGCACAGAAATGCACAGCAGGCTAGGTTTGGTCCTGAGCTCAATTTGCTGTCTCTGGGCTGTCCAGTTTTCTCCCAAAATATGCAAAAAAAACAAAAAACTATGCAAGTGTTTGTGCAAACTGACTTGAAATGGACTGACCTGTTTTCACCTAGTGCCAGTTCCAGTTACTGAAGATAGATAGACCCCCAAGAGTAATGTAGCTAGCCTGTCAATTTTCTTTTTTATTTTAATAACCAAAAATATAACTTGGTGTATTTGTAATTAGATTTAGTTATGAAACTATTAACATTAACTACTAATTTGAATCCTGTTGGGGTTGAATCTGAACTCAATCCCCAGCTGCTTCCTGTGAAGTAATAACCAAAGTTGATCTCCAGTCCTGCAGGGGGCGCTCATTCGCGCAATATTACGTTTTACAGATAACCATGTACAGGGAGAAGAACTGAATCGGAATCAGTAGACGCACAGTAACGGCAAACAGCAAATATGTATTTTTTAGCTAAATGTTATTAATAACACTGCCATTCTTTCTGGAAGATATAATCCGCTTTATTGCGTGACTGTTAGCGATGAGAACCCTTGTTCTGGACAATGGCGCTTACACGGCTAAGATTGGGTACAGCCATGAGAAAATCAGGTGTGTTACTTTTATCACCGCATTGTACTTAAAGCAAACAAAGCAAAAAAATAAATAATAAAGTAAATAGTTTTTCTATTGGGTGGATAATAAAGATTTGTTTCCCCTCCTCAGCGTTATTCCTAACTGTCAGTTCCGCTCCAAATCTCTGAGGCTAAAAACCTTTACAGCGAATCAACTGGATGAAATCAAAGACCCATCTGGACTCTTCTATATTCTTCCGTTTCAAAAGGTAATGTTTTGGCGATTTAAAATAATAAGTGCATTTTCAAGCTTTATTTCATAAAAAAAATGCTCGTTTTTGTTTATTTTAGGGTTATCTCGTAAACTGGGATGTGCAACGGAAAGTGTGGGATCAATTGTTTGGAAAAGAAATGTTCAAGGTATTTTGTTGAGAGAGTACAGATGTTATATACTTACTGAAATATGCTTTACCTGTGAAATATTCCGATTCACACCTTCAAGTGGTGCATGGAGAAAATTATATTTTGTTGATATTAATAACATAAAATTCTTGATTAATCATCACACTGTCATTAATTAAAGTACTACATTTTATTTACTGCATTACGGCTGTTATGTACATATGTAATTTTCGTTGCAGTGATTTTTTCTATGGCGTTTTGCAGGTGGATTTTGCTGATACCAACATTATTATAACTGAGCCCTACTTCAACTTCACCTCAATTCAAGAATCCATGAATGAAATTTTGTTTGAGGAGTACCAGTTTCAAGCAGCTCTCCGAATCAATGGTGAGTTCAAAGTATGAAATTGTGAATATAATTTTAAACACTATGCTGATACTCAGGTTCAGTTTAGGATAATCAGCATCCTCTTTAAAAAGGAGCTATAATTCAGACATAGAATATAAACAGATCACATCGTGGCTGGAAGACGGATAGTGTTAGTGTAACTTCTAGCCATCTGCAGTCAGCACAGTTTATTAATTCTATAAAGATTGTATTAAAATGATGTTTAATGAAGATTATTTTCCAGCTGAATGTTCCCTGCCTGCAAAAGACTTGAGTACCAATGATCTTAAATAATGATGCTTTACTTTTTTTTTTTTTTTTTGCACATTTACGTGGTTACTATTTCTATATTATGCCCGTTTAATTTCTTTAATCAGCAGTCAGCTTCTGTATTCTTACAGAAGAATGCTGACAGTGAGACTAGCTCAGTAAACTCATTTTCAGTTAACAAAAAAAAATCTCTCTCAGGTATACAAGATTCATTTTGAGAGATTAATAACACGGGTGTTACAACCAACAAAATGATTTCCCAAAAAGCCTAACACCCTACATAATGTGTCATGTTTCAGCTGGATCTTTGAGCGCACACAGACACTTCAATGAGTACAGTTCGGAGTTGTGTTGCATCGTGGTGGATAGTGGCTTCTCCTTCACACACATTGCTCCTTATTGTAGAGGGAGAAAGATGAAGGATGGCATATGCAGGTCAGGTGACTGATTCAGAATGAGAAATTTGAAGGTAATCTGCTTGGCTATGTTGTTCACAATTTGATTTTGGTTCCACAGAATAAATGTAGGTGGAAAACTTCTTACCAACCACTTAAAAGAGATCATTTCATACAGGTAAGCATGTGGTGATGGTCACAATGTCTAATAATATATAAAGTAATGTGTTACCAGACTGAATGAATAAGCATTTTGTTGATCATCATATAATATTTACAGCTTTACTACTAAACTATTCTCGGAATATCAGTACAATACCTGTATACACAGTGGTGTAAGATATAAATACTAGACATACACAATACAGAAAATGGGCCAACTATGCAGTGACAGTGAAATACATGTAAACATAACAGAACAGCTTATTACTATTTATCCATATCATGGATGAAAATAAGCTGCAGCGATAGGTGGTAAATATTGTTAATATATTCCTTGTCACTCTGCATGTGACCTTGGACTGTTGTGTTTCATTTAAAGGCAGTTACATGTGATGGATGAGACATATGTGATCAATCAAGTGAAGGAGGATGTGTGCTATGTCTCACAGGACTTTTACAAAGACATGCAGATTGCTCAGTAAGCTTGAGTGTTTTTTATTGTTATTATTTTTGTCAAATATTTGAAACTACAAATCTGTTCTTAGGCATTCTGGAACCTTCATTTATTTTCTGTCATTTTTTTTCTCTAGGTTGAAAGGAGAGGAGAATCTGGTAATGAGAGACTATGTGCTACCTGACTTTAGTTCCATCAAAAAGGGCTTCTGTAAGGTATGAAATTCCATCCAATATGTGCTTTTCCTTTCTAGACATCTGGTTACTGCATGTTTTTGTATTGATGTTAATTATCTAAAGAGATATTCAACTGCTTTTTAACTTAATCTTGGAAAGAAGTATATTTAGTTGGTCTTGTTCTTTTGCATTACAGCCTCGAGAGGAAATGAATTTCACAGGGAAGTATAAAACTGGAGAACAGATGCTACGGCTCACAAATGAGAGGTTTGTTGTTCCAGAGATGCTTTTCCACCCATCGGATATTGGCATCCAGGAAATGGGCATACCAGAAGCAATAGTCAATTCCATCAGCAAAATGCCAGAAGGTAGGGTATGCTTATATTTTGTAACACCATAGTGTGATATTGGATTATAGAATTTCTAACAATTTAACACATGCCAGTCATGCTGCAATATTACCAGTTATATGTTCATAATGTTCCAGTAAGCACATATTTGCCTGTGCCTGAATTATCATTTTCTTATCAAGGAACCAGACATTATTTTCAGGAGTCACTGAAGTGAAGTGACACCTACCTATCCCCTCCAAAAACATGACATTGTCTACTCTTAATTGTCTCTTAACTTTTCAGACAAAAGTGTTGTCTACTTTTAAAACTTCCCTAATCTTTGTTTAATAGAATAGAAGGTAGCCCTGAAGGACTCATAGGGCCAAGTGTAAGAATGGGAGCCTGAAATACAGTGTGTCTAAACATCATAAGCATTTAAAAATTTTGATCATGTAGTTTGTAATGTGGGGAAAAAACATCATGTTGAGTTGAAAAAGCACTGTAAACATAGAGGTGCAGTGTTTCTAGGCTCACAAGAACATCATAATTTTCTGAATAATATGGGATATAGTATAAAAATGATCTGCACATGCACCAGACCACACCTATTTTTTTTTTATCTTTATTTCAGAAATGCAACCTCACTTCTTCAAGAACATTGTCCTAACGGGTGGCAACGCCTTGTTTCCAGGCTTCAGGGATCGGGTGTATAAAGAAGTTCGTGCACTCACACCTAGCGAATTTGATGTTTCTGTAATACAGCCACAAAAGTAAGTGTGCACTGCAGTGGATTATACTGTGATCCATTTGAAATATTCATAGTTTTTAGCTTCACAATTGTCTTCTGTTTCCAGTCCAATCTGCTATCCTTGGACAGGAGGAAAGCTCTTAGCAGAAAACCCAGACTTTGAGGACATGGTGGTAACACGAGAGGATTATGAAGAAAATGGACATTACGTATGTGAGGAGAAGTTTGACATTTAATCTGGAAAAAGCAATTATTTATCCTTCATGTGTTTGTTTCATGTACCATGTCATCTCATGTTATCAGACTATTGTAATTATTTTTACATAATTTTTTATACAGGGTTGAAAATAAACTTGACTTCATAATTTTTGAGTTTCTCTTTTTGAGGTTTGATTGATGGAAATGTATATCATAACTAAGATTAATGGATGGTGGATGTGGTGGTGGTGAAGGATAATGATTGCGTCAACTTTCACACACTGAGAAACACTTAAAATTTGTAAAATATTTCTACAGACAATGCAGTATTTATTATTATTATTATTATTATTATTAGGCCACCTATAATGGGTATTCATTTTGGAACCACAAACTAACTTTCTGGGAACATTCCTACAACGTTGTAAAGATCGCGTTAATTTTTACATTGTTTCCACCACTAAAAGAAGCTTCGCTCCCAAATCCGAGTCCCATATTAACCCTTGGTTATGGTGGTCTAGTCTAAATGCACATCAAAGAAGCTGCAGCAGAGCGCGAGGACTATTTCGTGCTAATGGGGGAACACCAGAAGTTCATGGTCGGTATTCTTACACGAAGTCCCATGGGTTGCCAGATATGTTACACGACGCCACCAAGGTCATTTTTACATTTATTGACAGTGTGTTAAATTAAGGTTATAAATGCTTATAACTGTATTTACAGGTTATATATTGTTATGTTAAAGCACACACACAAACACACATTGTAGCTCATGTAATTAAACAGGATAACAAAGGACCTGGCAACAAGACAATTAACTGGTGCAGGCGGGAACACTCACTTTCCACACAGAACCAGCTGAGGTAAAAGCTGAGGTCAAATCTGCCGTAAGTGTTGTGCAAATTAGGCAACTAAAAATGATCGTGCTAATTATTTTTGTTTTAATCGTCTTCATCTAGCTGCGAGCTCAGTTTTAATACGATTTAATTCAATTTAATACGCAAAATATTGTTCTCACAAATTTAGTTGGCGATAGCATCTAGCTAACGTAAGTGGGAAATGTTTCACATACTTCGCACTAATAAATGAGTAAAATAATATTTGTCCATTTGACCGTTTTATTTGACTAAATGTAATTGACTAAATGTGTGTATATATATATATATCATCACAGCCTATATAATACAATGACAGCTTTGAGAGCTGATCTGATTGAGCTGCATGTACAGAGTTTGTGAGGAGAGATTAAAGGACTAAAGGATTACTACTACACTTTTAAGCCACACATGAAGGAAAAGCTAATTCCAAACTAAAAAGAAGGGTACAGTTATTTTCTGCTATTGATTGCGTAATGATTGTCTGGGTATATCCGAATAAATCTCTTGCCTTTCATGGCAAGTTCGACTCAAATGAAGCTATTTAGTTCTCTTTAACAAGCTGATGGTTAATCACTTCTTTATTTTAGCAAAATGGCATCAGCAGGAAGAAAACAGAACAAGAAATCCAAACTATCAGAAGACTCATCACACCTTCAGGCTTTTGACTTTAATATAGATGGTGAAAAGAAGGGTCTTAGTGGCTCTGAGGATGAAGCAAGGGAAGGTGCTATTTTTCTTTTATATTGGTTGTTTTTTATGACTTTTAATTTTAAAGGTAAATTATATGGTAAATTGCAGCAGCGTTAACTCTTCCTTTTAATCAAATTATATTTTTATTGTTAGAAATGCCCATCAAGGATAAGTCGGGTAAGAAAAGATCTGCAAATGCATTTGAGGAAAATGGCCTTATTGTAGGTGTTGGGTGAGTTAGATATATGCACATTAGTAATTTAGCTAAATATTTGAGTAGAGTTTTTGGTGATGCACATATATACTTGTTTTTCACAGGAATGAAGTTCAGACGATGTTAGAAAAGTTTGGAGGTGAGGTCTTTTAAATTGAAAATCAGTGATTTCACCTTGTACTGTTTTTGTGTAATGTGTATTTGAATGTTGATGCAGCTGACATCAGCAAGGCAATGCAGACTAAAAGGAAACGCCTTGAAGCCTTCACCAAAAGCTCTCTGAAAGGCAGCAACCAGAAAATAGAGCAGCTGTGGAAGACCCAGCATGGCCAGAGGTATATATGCACCATACTGAGGCACTTTTAAATCCAATCGACTGCATCAGTAGTGTTTGCACAAAGACAACTATATCAAGGTGAAAATGTTAAAGCCCCTTTACTCAAAACTTGTCTAATGGAATATAATATAATATAATAATAATAATAATAATAATAATTTGTATTTATGTGTAAATGTATGGTTGGCACGGTGGCTGTCACACAACTCCGTGCAGCTTGGATCTTGAGCCTGGCTATGCAAAGTTCTGCCTAAACAAAAAAAAAATATAGGGTGTGGATTTGCAACATACACTAAATTGCCCTTAGGGCAGTGTGGGTGCATTATCCCCTATGGTGGGCTCACATCCATTCCATTCCACATGCCATCTCTGGATATTCCACAAACCTGGCCAAAATAAAGACTAGTGATGAGATTTCAGTTCTTGTCTGTGGTAATCACCCATTGTGGTATTATTTAAATATTTATTTGTCTCCAAAGACAGAAGCTGACAAAGGAGTACTCCCAGCAGATGCTGTCAGTGCTGCAGCAGTGGGAGACCGGTGTTCAGAAATCTGAGGAGCAAGAAGAAAAACTGAATGTTAGTGCTTGTTGAACATGAAAATCCCACAGCTTTAAAAACAGTAAAGCTGAATAAAAACTTACAAAAAATGTTCAGTTGAAGTCATTGAATGTTATGTTTCTTTGTTAGAAAAATGCAGAATACTTTTGTAGTTTTCTGGAATATTGCCATTGGTGACAGTATAGTACATGGTAAATGAATTAAAAATAACTGTTGTGATAAATCCTAGCATGCTCTAATTTATCACTGTTATGTTAATAGAATTTATTTCAACAGCAGCAGAAGTTCTTCCAACAGGCGCGGGTTGTGCAAAGTCAAAAAATAAAAACCATAAAAGAGCTGTATGAGCAGTTTGTAAAGGTATGAAATTTCTTATCAGTTCACAAATGTCAGATTGTGCCTATTACACATATTTTTATCATGATCATGTTCTTGTATTTACTAATAGAACATGGAGGAGATGGAGAAAAGTCATGAGGCTTTCCTCCAGGGAGCACAGATGGAGTTGAAAAAGGAGATGGCTCTGCTGCAGAAAAAGATAATGATGGATACAGTGAGTATATTTGCGTATATTCACTTATTTGCATATATTCACATATGTGTGTGAGTATATTCACATATTTGCATGAGTATATTCACATATTTGATAATTTTGGTCTGCAATTTTTATTTCTTATAGCAACAACAGGAGATGGCCACTGTAAGGAAGTCCCTCCAGTCAATGCTGTTTTAAAGTCTGATATATTTTGTTCATTTGGAAGCTTTATGTAATGGTCATACTGTCATTATAAATGTTTAGTGTTTGAAATGGAAACAATTATCTGGATTCTAGCGAATAACTGATTGAATGATTGTGTTCATATTTTTTTGCAGCTTGTATGCACAAATTCGTATAGAATGTTCTCAGATAAGAAAAAACCTTTCAAAATGTATAGCAGTCAAGATCTTCAGCAAAAATAGACACATATTACAAATGGATTTTTTACTGAATGTGGTGAAAATCATCTTTTTGCCCTGATGACCGGTGAACATTGGAGCTGACATGCAAAAGATTTTGAAGCTGGAAAGTTTCTATGGTCTTTTTTGGGACTGTATTAAACACTGCATTGTTTTATGCAAAATATTGTTGTATGTGTAATTTTACTGTTATTTGTGAACTCAGTGGTTGACTTACTATAAAAAAGGAACCACTTTGTACAAATGTATGTATGTGTGTATATATATATATATATATATATATAATATACAGTACTGTGCAAAAGTCTTAGGCACCATATTATCTGTAGTACAGATTTTGTTCTATAAGTTTATGATGTCT
>JAOTRN010000036.1:10995165-11007501 GCA_028566695.1 Bagroides melapterus
CGCTCCTTTCTATTTTCATGCAAAACCCAGGAACCTACATTATTGATTTTTTTTTTCCCATCTGAAAACTGGTCTGTAAGCTATTCAAACTGGTCAGTAAGCTATTAAAACATTATGCACATTAGGTATATCCACTCTTTCATTCTATCCACCAAGAAAATATATATTTCTGGGATAGGCTCCAAATCCACTGTGACCCTAACCAGAATAAAATGGTTACTGAAGATAAATATATGTTTAACCCTTATTTAAATTGTTTGTTTAAATAGTTTAACTAATGCGTTCAAATACCTAACAATAGTAACAAAACTGAGCACAACATATCAGGAAAATAGATTAATACACACTTTAATAAACAGAGAATATTTACAGGATGTTTTGCTTAAGAGATTTTTTTTTTTTCATTTATATTTAAATAACCAAATAACTAATCCTGTCCACCAAGTACAGCGGTTTGGATATTCCGCAACACTGACTTTGCTGGAACGTGCCAGAGGAAGTGACGTAAAGGAAGAGCTTTTACATGGCGGTTATCGTTTGATTTTTCTAGTAATCAGGGGGGTCACAGAATAAGAGGTTTTATATTCGGGATATGCGCTGTACACAACGTAAGTGGGCGTAGTGTTCGATATTCAATCGATATAGAACGATATAATATGTCGATAATTCCAGATCTGTTAACGTAGTCGGTTGTATCTCCTCGCGAATGGACTAGCTAGCCGCATCTCATCTGATCTCTATTTTTGTGTTTACATTGTAGTGGTGACCAAGGCGAAACTAGGTTCCCATCGCAATTTAGCGACTAAACCCAGAAAGTTGGCTTCTTAGCTCGAAAACATGATCACATCTACTGTCCTAGCTAGTGAGCTATTAGTTAACGGCTTCATTTTGTCTGACAACGTTGACTTTTTTTTTCCTTCAGACATAAGCAACAGCCGAGGATCCATGAACAAAAGCAGATCGTATGGAGAGCACACTGAAAGACTCGAGGCCTAGCAGCCCTTTTCTCAGCCAGGATGAAGACGAAACCAGTGAACATTTGAATCAGGCTTGTTTACTGAGTGATAGTGATCTTTCTTTTGACGACCGGGGTTCCTCTTTTGATTTTTCTAACTTGGTCGTTCCAGAAACTCCGGAAAGGTATATATCTTGTACCTTTCTGATTATTTTACCGTAGTATTTTAACCAATGTAATGTGTGACTAATGTTTAAAAAAAAATATATGAATCTGAATTTGTTCATTCTTCTTGCTAATTGCGCTGAACAGGGGTGTATGTGGGAGACTAGTGCACGAGTTTCATTTTTGCTAGGGCCAATGCAATCATTACGTAATTGTCTATGATCAAATTGCCTTATACCTTATCAAATAACATGACGAAAGAGTGCCTCATTATTCCTTACTTCAGATAATGGTTCACTATTTACAATTGTACTAACATGTTTTGGGATGTGTCTACTTAGGTACAATTTTGTACCAGTTTTTAATAGTGTCTAATTGCATTTGATTACATTTAAAACCTGGAAAATGCAAGTGGTTGCCAGTTGGAGGTTGGAGTTTACTATTAATGGCATCTTCATGTTGAAAATTATGTGCTCATCCTATATCCCCGAGAGAACACCACATACTTTCAGAAATAGAATTAATCAATGGGAAACCTGCTAACTTGACCAAGCTATAACTAGTAACCACATTGTGCCATACTGCACAGTCCACTGGAAATACCCTAAATGGAATTTTCTACTACGTGTATTTCAGCATTATTATCTTTAATTTATGTGCACCCACATACTAGGTTCATGTCTGTTTCTGCTTTCCAGCCCTCTACATTTTCCGAGAAAACGACAAACCCAAGTAAAAGATAATTACAGTGGGGTAAAAACAGATTTCTTTGAAAAGTAAATATCTTTTGGAAAGTCACTTTAGCGAATGTATGGAATAATACTTATGGCTTTAATCCTTAGGCTGCACTATGTGATCCAGACACCAAAAGGACAGAGAGAAGGGACATGATTCCTGGATACCTCCATACAACCCCAAGCTCTCAAAGGACACTGAAACGAAGGAGACTGCAAGACCCTGTAGGAGGTGTCAATAAAATACAAGCAGGAAATGGAACAGGATTTGTACCTGCTTCATCTCTTTTATCAGAAATCACATGGCTGGAGTCGCCACGCCCCTCACAGTCCACCGTGTCCTCTTCCAATTCTGCAGTCTCATGCTCTGCTGCAGCTGAATTCTCTGTGCTGGGAGCTGCTGCTGGTCAGATTTGCTCAAGATTGAATTCTCCCCATGGTCGTGTCTCTGAGCAAAGAAAACCTAAGAAATGCAGTAAGCAACAGAGACCGAAGAAGACATCAACTCTAAGTCATGGGTCCTCTAGGTGTGCATCAACAGCACTTTCACTTGCAGCAGAGGAGAACCACTTGCAAGGTACATGCGTGACTCATGATATGTCTTAGAACGAGAAGAGGATTGATTCAGGGCTTGAGTACTTTTTTTTATTTTTATTTTTTATCATCCACAGACACAGAAAGTAGAGGTGAATGTGTACAAGATGAGATTGTCATTATAGATGAGGATGATGATGATAATATGGTGGTTGAGGCTGTGGTTCGCTCTGTTCAGATGGCTGAAGATGAGGCATTTGCCAGAAGCCTCCAGGTAAGTACTATTATCCTGATTTGCTGAAAAAAGGATTCATCTATTTTTTCCATTATCTAATGTACTCAAATTGATTTATCTGTACATTGTATACCGCTCATAGCAATGGGTCCGTCAGGTGTTAGACCACAGCAATCAGGTTATTTGTTACTTTTCCACAGTTAATCTCTTATCTTTTTATTTATTTGACATGTATGTAGTCAGAACTGGATAGAAAGGAGAAACATTACACATCATTAACTTAACACCTTGAAAGACAGCATACTATACAATCTTGCCAATAATATTAACTCCTTCAACTCTCCTCATGCGTTTACCTGGTATCTGTTTGGTAAACAGTGTATTTGTACCTTATTGCCACACCCATGTGTGGGCCTTCTCAAAGGTGTTTCCACAAAATTGTCTAGAATGTCTTTGAATTCTGTAGCATTAGGATTTCTATGCACTGTAACTGAAGGGCTCAGACATATTTCCTGAACACCAAGGGGAAAACCATTTTGCTTATAAACTGTCTTTTCTTTTTTTTTTTCCTGCAGGAGCAATTTGATCGTGAGGAACATTTTCATCAGGAGCAAAGTCGATTACAGACCACACCCCCTAACAGACATCCACAAAACTCCTCGGTCAGTTGCGTCACACAAATATTTTAACAAAACATTATTGTAATATTAAACAAATATTAATGCTTGTTTAAGGTACCAACTTTTGTTTTACTTCCACCTTCTTTAGTTTGATTCTTATGTAGGTTTAAGCTGGATCTCTCCATGGGCTTCCATGATGTACTCCTCATCATTCTCAGAGCTGCAGGAGGACATGGCTGTGGGACAGCCCGGTGAGTTTCTTGTTTATTTCAGAAAGATTGTTAAACAATTGTGTAGCATTAACATTTTTGACTGAGATTAATTGATAGATTTTGGAAGAAGTGTCCTTGCTGTTGTTGTGTACTGTGGTCAGGCAGGCAAACGAGACCGTCTCGAGGAGGTCGCAGCTCTCGCCGCAGAAACTCTCCACACTTGCCTTTAGACATGCTTGATGACAGCCAGGGTAATAACTATGAGGTATGAGCTGTTAATATGCAAAGAACTATTACTGAATTAAGTGGTGCTTTCATGTCCGTCAGCACGTTTTCTTTTCTTTTTACTATTTTGTTCTGTGGATTGGTCTTTAGGCCTTTCTGGCATTTGAGGAGAGCCAGGGAGCTGTGATTGCCAAGAAAACTCTCAGTAAATGGGAGATTGAGAGACTCCCTGCAAAAGCTTATGACCCTGCACACAATGCAGGCAAGACAGAGTAAGTGTCCAAAGTGTCCACAAATGGATGCTGTAGTTATTTATTGTTGGTAATGTTTCATCTCTCTGTGTACAGCTGCCAAATCTGTTTCTCTGACTACAAGAAAGGAGAGAAGCTGCGAATGCTGCCCTGCTTCCACGACTATCATGTGAAGTGCATTGATCGCTGGTTGAAAGTGAGTTTTTTTTTTTTTTGTTTGTTTGTTTTTTTAAACACAACCTCAGACCTCAAAGCCCCCCATTCAGATAATACTATTGTCTAATGTAAACATATTTTTTTTGTTTGCTTCTCAGGAGAACGCTACCTGTCCTATCTGCAGAGCAGATGTGTCAGTTTAGTGCATACACTGTCTCAGGATTGCTTCTCTACCTCTCAATACAAGAGTACAAAATCTGTATTTTATGCATGCAATTTTAACTTATGTGCCTCTGAAGAGTCTTTTTAAAAAAAAAATAAAATAAAATAAAAAGGCTAATGGATGGACCAGCATAAATTCTGTGACTGAAAAACAGTCAGTACCTCCAGGTTCACTGTTAAGATTTTACTACTGTGCATTTTTTTATTTTTTGTTTAAATAAAATTCATTTTTTCCTCACATTGCCTTGAACATTGTGCTAAAAGTAACTTGTAACTTAATGGTTCTTAATTGTAAATTCTCTAACCCTTTTTAGTCTTTATCAATATTGGTAATTCTGAGTGTAAGGCATCCAGTGCCTGTGCCTTGTACTATTAATGTCTTAGTTGACTGGCAGCTTTTTTCCGGCTCCTGTAAGTCCCTCTTTCAGTTGCCTTTTCAAATGCAGTACTGTTGGGATAACTATGACAAGAAAACGATGCATTATAAGTACTAGCTTGAGGAAAATTCTCACACACACATCCTGACTTAAATATTTTTGGTTAAAGGCACATTTTGATGTTTATATGTAATAAAGCTTCTCACTCACTGAAGTTAATGGCGACTAAATAGCAAGTCTATATAGACTTTAATTAACCTTAAATCATATTGTCTCCCTTGAACAGTAGAATTAAATCAGATGATTTAGCCATTATGTCAAGCCCTACTGTAGAAGTGCCCAATTCAGAAATGTTATTTAACCAATAAAGTTGGCAATATGATTTTTGTAATCCAGCAGTTATGAATAGTAACCAATCAACATCCTGTGGAGGTTCAATGCAATAATTTATTAAGATACAAATGGTATGATGACAAGAGTTCATTGTAGGCACTGTAGGAGAATTAGTCTTTTGATTTTACTTGTTTTTTCCCTCATCAACATACAGATATGACAGTACACCTGGGGTTTATAGGACTGTGTCAGTACTGTCCCAAATGTGTCAATCTAATTTACTATAATGTCAGTAAATTGGCTATAAGTTTATCAAACAACCTTATCTATTACAAACATGTAAGCCCTCATATATGGCAATCTTTTATTGCAAATTACCTGTTGTAAAATATGCATAAAAAAATGCACAAACTGGAGAGAGAAAAGCTTAATAATAATCTCTCTTATTTTAAGGTACGAGGTGTAGCCTTAAAAAATGAGTGCTGGTGCACCGGTCCTCAGGGCATGAGTGCATTCTTCAGGCATCAGCAGGAAAGCGGAACGATCTCTGTGTCCTGTCTCACCTAGGACAGTGCTGTAGTGCTACCACATGTCTTAGGCCTAAACCTGTACTGAGCACAAGGGGTCCATTCTATATGTCAAACAAGCAGCCACACGCTTCTTAGTAATTGGCTCGAAGTCGTTTGTTTTCCTCCCGAAGCTTCTCGATCTCCTCTACAAGACTCTCGTTCACAGAGTATCTCTCAATGAGACCATGGATTTCGTTCTGAAAGAGCACGAGTCGTCATTTTAGCAATTTTGTAAGACAAAGTCACAGTTTGTTCATCAAAAAATTATGATCAAAACAATCGAGAGTTGCAGGAAATACCTACCAGCTGAATGTAGAACTGTCGAACCATTTCCACTTGCAGATTGATTATATCTCTGTGGCATGTGTCTCTGAAAGAAGCAACAAAAGCTGCTTAAAGCAAAATATGAGAAGATAGTAAACAGAAATTAAGAGGCTACACCACCAGCCATGTAAAATCTCCCATGTAGTGTCCCAGATTCATAATTTGGTTGCCTGGAACCCAAAATGTCTTATACTTTATTATACCATGACACTAGGCTTTTTATAAATGCCAAGTAAAAACTTTCCTTTTGCAAAGGAAAACGGCTAGCTGAGTTTATATACTTGAAATTTGCTTATTTCAAGTGCCTAAGGTTGCCATCCCAGTAAAATGCATTCAACAGTTTGAAGTACTCTTGAATGAGTGTTGAGATATTAATAGTAATCAAATCTTTTTCATTTACAACCAAGCATCTACTAAAATGGGCTAACAGCAGATCTACCTTTTCATGCTAAAGACAAATGGTAACATTTTTAAATATTACCTTTGAAATTAAGTTGAACATCTTTAAATCAAAGTCAAAAACCTCTGTGCTCCAAAATAATAAGCTCATCTTTCCCCCCCTATACCCTGGGTATTAACAACAAAGAAAGCTGCCACAAACTGAAAAAAACACCCCGTAGGTAGGAACTGATGCAGAGTCTGAAGACTTGTGTTTACCACAAGACTTGTGTTTACCAATATGCTGCTGAAAAACTAATGTATTATATAGAAGGTAAAGAAGTTAAGAAGTTAACAACTTATAAACTAATTTTCATTACTGGCAGGTGGACACAAGTTTGTGTATGCAAATACTTAAATACGACATACCTGAAATCTTCTAGAGCTTCATGGATCATGTTACGCACAAAATTCATCTGGACCGAGGTGAGTGGAGCTTCACTACTGACAGCATTAGTCACGCTCGCTGCTGATCAAGTTAGAAACACAATGTATTGTGACATTGTGATCTTGTATACATTTGATCAGGTGTATCTGATGTCTTGTTCACGTACCTGATTCAGCTGTTGGTTGACTGCTACACACTGGCGAATCGTAGGTGAGCTGGGCTGGCACTTCTCGCCTCTGACTGGGGTCAGGAGTGTTGAATGAAGGCACTGATTGGATGTGTGTAGTCTGAGAAGCAGGGGGTGTGGTCAAAACATTCTGCCTTGGATAATTATTCTCCACCTGTCCATCATGCCAAAATGTCAATATCAGTATTATCAATAAAGTATAATAAATGTATAAGTATACTATATACATATGTACATATTATAGCAGAAGTACAAAAGCTACAAGATGTTACTATACACGCGAATGGCATGTTTATTAAATCTATGAAGACAGAAATATCAGTGACTGACCATGTTGTTTTGTGTTTCTGTATGTGTCGGTGATGTGATCACTGGTTCCTCTTCTTTAATTGCAGGTGGTGTGTGGACAGCAGACAGAGGACTGTAACAGCGAGCACCGGGTGTACCTAGCGGGTTCTTACGCTGAGCTGAACCGTGCTGAGGTAAGAAATCTAAATCTTTAATGCAAAAATCCAAAAACAAATATGCAAATACCTCAATAAATGCTAATATAAATAGTTCAAGGTAATGACACTTTATCATGAACTTTAGCCATCACTGATGCAAAGATATGAAATCTCACCTTTCTTACCACTTGAGGCATCACTGAATCTGTGAACTTTGTAATCTAGAATGATGTAAAAATAAATAAATAAATAAATTGAAGCTCAAAAACAGCACAGACATAGTTACTCAAATATCAACTTACATCTGGAAAAGAGGGTAAAATAAATAAATAAATAAATAATATATTTGTATATATTCTAAATAATGGTTATAGCCAGCAGATGACTGAAGAAGAATTCTCTCACCATCACGAACAGGAGAAAAAATGTCCAGGCTGTTGCGACCAACCCTAAACTTTTCTGAACTGTGTTGCCCCTCAGCTTCTCTAAAGAACACATCAGCACTGCCGCCTAGTGGTAATAAAAAAATAAAATCATCACTGCAATTGTAAACAACATGACCCAATATAACAGCCTAAGTACCTCCCTATGTCTTCATAATAAAGTACACACCATTTCTTGAAGTTGGAGTATCACCAATGAAACCATGTGTTTTAAAACCTGAATGGAGATAAATTAAATATAGGTCAGTGGAAAAAAAAAAGAAAAACAAACAAAAACAATGCACTTATCCCCTGACAGACAATAAATTTTACATACATAAATTCCATATTGCAAGGCCAAACCTACAGCATCTGTATAGGAAACAAAGTAAGCACCTACCATCATTTACAGGTGAGAAAATGTCTAGGCTCAGACTGTTTCGGCCCACGCTGTTGAATTTATCCAAATTGTGCTGGCCTTCAGCATCTCTGGATGGCACCTCAGAACATACTCCACTTCCTAAACAAGCCGCAGCCCAGAGGAAATAGTCAAAACACTAGTGCAAATATGCATACATTCACTGAATTAGCCCACCACACTATGCTGCCATAGACATTTATCATCTGACTATAGCTACAATTTCTTATTCTATTGGAAATTGTAGCTATTTTCAGATGACAACGGCTCAAAACCATGCCCAAAAATTAGCAAAATATATCCATATCTTTGCAGTTGAAAGCACTTGCCAAGACTGTGAGCTTGTCCGTCTCCTCGGCTTACTGGCTGCTGTTCGGGGACAGCAGGAACTGACGAGGTTGGAGTAGGAGGACTGCTCTGCTGATTCTGCCCCAGCTTTACAGAGATTCTCTTGGACTGTGAAGAAGTCTTGCCAGAGACTGTTTTACTTGTCTGATGTAAAAAGATTATATACAGCACATTAAAGTGACATCATTAATAATGCGTCAGTTAAGCAACTGTGAATATACACATACATTTTATACACAGTATACTGGAAACCAAACCTTTAGCCTGGTGTTGGAGTGCTGGAATCGGATACACGTGACAGAGGTCTTGTGAGCAGTGGTTGTTTTGACAGGAGCACTTAGATTACGCAGGTCGTACATGTAGATCCGTCCCTGGGTGGAGCCCACTACAAGCCCTGCTCCATCAGGAGTGAAGTCTACAGCCGTGAGTGGGGACTCAACCTGCTTACTACGGAAAATACTGCAGGAACAAACACCCAAAACAAAACATGATTTCGACCTGCAAGAATATAAAACATAATTTACTTTACTTCAAATGAATCATCTAAGCACTCCCTACACAGATGTGGCTTACACTTTGCTGGAAGTGTCATAACAGACAATCTTCTTATCCAGCCCAACTGTAATAAAGAGAAGGTCATTGGCTGGGGAAAATGCCAGGCCTGAGGCAGGAGCTTTGTGTGCTCCTTCAAACATGTGCAGTTCCTTCTGTGTGTTTGCATCCCAAAGTACCACCGAACCGCTGTCTGAAACACTCCCCAACAGAGAACGCTTTATCAGTGAGTACTTCAAGTCATGGACCGGCTAGAAAGAGAAAACACACCATGTTAATCACAATATTTCCGGCCAATATTAACTCTCAATTTTATGTAACATAGGCAGAGGGATATGACCAGACATTAATGAAAAGGCGTAGACTTACCTCATTGGGCCCATGGCCAAAGGCTTTGCTGGACAGATTGGTGGTAATGCTGTGGAGGATGATGTCCCCACTGGTTGAACCAGATGCTATGTAACTATCACCACCATTGAAGGACACACATGTAACTTCCTCCTTATGGTCCTGATGAGAGGGTGAAATGATGAAATCATATGAAAAACATATATGTCATATAGAAGTTGACACAAATGGGACTGCTGAATGACTTATTTCTGTAAATGCATAATGCTTTGTTCTGTTACTTAATCAATGTACAGATTACAAAAAACCCAGTAAAAATGACTGTAACTGTAAAGTACAGCTGGTCGATTCAGACAGCCTTGCAGTAGAATATCTACTTTAAAAACTTCACTAAACAAATGACATACCTTGAGGCTGCGATGTAATCTCTTTGTCTTCAGGTCCCATATGTTGACCGTGTTATCCAGTCCCCCACTGACCAGGAACTGTGACGTTGAATTTAGTGCAACTCGTGTCTGTTTTTTCTGAAAACAAATCCAGAGTTGCAGCACAGATGAGAATTCTGACTGATTAAAGTGCTTTTTCTGAAATGAAGCATGAAGCACGTTTACTGACCCCTTCTGCAAGCTCCATCACTGGCACTGGTGAGGACTTCAGGCTGGTCACTACCAGCTTGTCTCCTATACTGCTGGCACTGACAATGTATTGATCTGAATGTTGTCAAGGCATGGCATAGTGTATATTTTCTACTAATTGCTTTTGAAATCACAGACAAAATATTTTGTAAGTTGAAACTGGAACACATCCACCTGAACAGAGAACTTCTATAACAAAACTCCCTTTAGATGCATGCACACTGAAATCTACTATGATATACACAGGATCACACAAAATATGGCATAATGTTTCTGATACACAAAAGATTGCAAAACAAATGAAGAATTATGTCTTCAGTACAAAAAGCAAATAGCTGTTTTAGCATTATTCCACTTTCCATACACACTAAATGGACAAAAGTATGTGGAAATCTGGCCCATATTTTCTTGATGAACAGTAATCGATGATTTTCTACCCATTTGCTGTTTTCATTTTTTCCACTCTCTTTCCACTGGATTTTGGAGTGTGGCTATACGGATTTACCCATCAGTGTAGAAAATATGGAATATTATGGATAATTTACACAATAATAGCCAAAAAGTTTAGTGTAAAAGCTTTGCATCTTTTCCCAATAACATACTGGTTTCTGTATTAGAAACCCATTCTAACACATTTAGTGTCTTTAACAGCAAAACACATACCAATAGCTCTCAACTTCAAAATAACAAAAGTGTAAATATTTAGGGACTATCCCACCACTCAATAGAACTGATTTCATAATTACATTTAAGGTATTAAGTCCTAGAACTGTAGCTGTGGAAAATGTCTTGTTGTAGGATACTACTACTGCTCCAGCACACCTGTGCTAGAGGATGGCTGGCACTGTGAGGGTTGAACTGCTCCACCACACTCATGGAGGTGGAATCCCAGATCTTCAGGCAGTCACCTGATGACACTAGCCGGATCACCTCCTCCATAGCAGCACTTTGTAAGCAAGGAAACATAACATACATGACAGCTGTGAGACAGGCTGGTGAGACTTGACTCTTATTGTAATTACACCTTCCGTATGTGCACAATGAATAATTCACAACCTGAGGCATCTACAATGGGACTTAACTATACGCTTGGTAAATATCAAAAATTGACAGCTAACTAATTTCTCCTCGTTATATTGAGGAAAATGTTCCTAACATGTATGAAATATTCCGAAATATGACGAGAAAAGAAAAAAACAAAACCACAGAGCAAATGCGTTTTAATTTCGATTAATTTTCCCAGAGATAAAATTGAAAATGAATGATATGGAGCCAGTATGTTTTTTTTTTCCACTTGTGGATCATACACTTTCATCATTTTTATTAGTTCTATGTATGCACTCTATCTATGAACTTTTTAATAATACATAAGAGGAGCAAACCACTGCGTTTAAAGGAACCTGTAGAACGTGGATTTAGTGAAATGCCGTTAACCCTTTAAATTGGTCGTAATAAACTTGTGTAAAAATAAACCAGCTAGCCAGGAAACTTAGCAAGCTAATTAGCTTTGCATTTGTGCTAGCTCGCCAACTTTATGAACAAGCAAAGTAGGAAATTTACAATACAGACTACAGTACAAATCCATGAAACCTATTTATAGCATGCCACAAACGAATTATCCTAAATGCAAACTTTTAAGCTTAGCTATGTTTGTAGCTTTATTAGCCACCGACAAGGTTATGCTAACAAGTAGTTCTTCATATTTAACAGTTTTTCTTTTAGCTTTAGCTACTTACCGTAAGGTTTAGAGACAAGGCACTTCTGGGTTAATTAATGTAACTAAGCAGGACCTGTTGGAAAATACCTTGAAAACTAATATCCTCACTTTTCGCACCACTTATTTACATATCACAAGAGTTTGAAAAACTGTATACTTGGGCTGAAACCGCCACTACGGCAACCTGCAAGGATCAAACCATGCAGCCAATTTTCAGGAGAGATTAGATAACGCATGCTCCGAAACTGCAAAAGGTCCTTAGACGTCGCCAGATGGCGTCATACACTAAAGTGGAAATTCATTATATTTCAATTATACCATAGAATGCATACAATGCTGATTGACATACGTATGAGAAAATAATTCACTTTGGGCGTAGCAACACTACAAAATACTATAAAATATCAAATCAAATCAAATTCTAAGTTGATTTGCATATTTTTATTTGGCAGCAGCCCTGTTGCCAGATGGACGCACACACCTCGCCCGAGCATTGTGTCTCTGCAGCAACTTTTTTTTGGCTCC
>JAOTRN010000036.1:11034488-11047848 GCA_028566695.1 Bagroides melapterus
TCATTACCTCTGGTACCTAATGTTTTATAGTATATAGTTATATAGTATCATCATAATATACACTAGCACCTGCTCATTTGAGGAATTACCCAATAAGTCCTAAAATTTGGATTTTTTTGTGAAACGTTTAACTAATATTCACATCCATCATTAAAATGGGGAAAAAATCTGAGTGATTTCAGTGACTTGACTGTGGCATGATTGTTAGTGACAGATGGGCTGGTTTGAGTATTTGAGAAACTGCTGATCTCCTGGGATTTTCACACACAGTCTCTAGATTTTACACATAATGGTGCAAATACCAAAAACATTTGGTGAGTGACATTTCTGCAGACAGATTGAGGATAGGAGAGGTTGGAGAAGAATGACCAGACTAGTTTGAACTGACAAGAAGGCTATGAGAAGAACACAAATATGCAACCTTTACAGCAGGGTTGAGCAGAAAAGCAGCCCAGAATACATGACGTGTCACACGTTGAGATAGAACAGAAGACAAGACAATGTTTTTTTTATCTTCAGTTCATAAAAAACTATTTATATCCCCACTTTCAATGAGTCTGTGACCACTGTAACCTCAGATTCCTCTTCTTGGCTGCCGGAGTGGAGCCTGATGTTTTCTGCTGTTAAAAAAAAAAAAAAAGAAGCAAGTGCAACAGTCAAAGTCTCCCGAAGAACCATCAACATTAAAAAAACAGTGTCCTTATGAAACTTTTGATTTTTAAAAAAATTGAATTAGTTTATTACTGCCCTCTGTGGTACTTTTTTGTGTGGAAACATTTAATTTCATTATTTTTAAAGGAATCCTTGCTTCATGACATTTCTCTGTGTTAACTGAATTTATCAGACAGTTTAGAGCAGTAATGCAACTACTAATACAGAATCAGAAATTCTTCTCATTGAACTTGATTAGAAAAAGAGGTCCCTCATTATATGCCGCTATTTTAGCTAGCGGTCTTCAGTTGATACCAAAACAAAAGGGGCTAAATACCCATTATAATCTCCACCTCCATGGCCATCTGTTTTCTCTGCTGAGTCAGAGGCCTTTTATTCTGACTGTAGACATCTTGTTCCATCTCCACTGGTGCAATATGTATTTCAAGAGACAGGAGTGGAGACAGACGCCCACACACAGGGAGCAGCTGGATGAGGGCACTAGAACAAGGGAGGTATGTGAAAAAGATTCATGGCAGAAAGAAATCTGAATATTGGACTGGAAACAATCTTTAAGAACTCATTGAGACACTGTAGAAACGAAAGGTTAGATGAGTAATAAGAATTGAAATCTTCTACTCATTATAAGAGCTCTGTCCTTCAAATGGAATTAGCCCTTCAAAGGGCCTGCTCTTCTTGACACACTCACTCATGGATCTTGGCAAATAAATCCATAAGTTGAGTGACATATTGATGCTTACTTTCTCTATTGCTTTCTTTCTCTAGGTCTCACATGCAAATACATGTGCAGGAAATATTAAGCACCAGCTCTAAAGTGTTTTGGATGCTACAGGCTACATTGCAGCTCTCGAGAGACTCATGTCACATAGCCCAGAAGGCTCAGTGATCATTAAAAGAGGGCTTTGAAGAATTTCTCTGATCTTATATCGCTTCTTGTTCACTTCTTTAATCATGGCACATTTTCAAAAACTTTAGGAACCTTTTTGGAGCCAGTAACAAGAATGAATCTGGTAAAGCAGTTTATCAGGGAAAAAAAAGATAAACATTAAAAAAGTGAGTGAGGGTTGGAGAAATAACAATGACTGGAAAACAAACATAGGAATGGCAGCAGCTCAACTGATCCAGCAGTGATGCGATGTAATTTCTGAGAAGCTCCTTGTTACAGAGGGTGAGCTGCCTGTCAGGATGAGGAATTGGGCAGATGCTGGAAAAAGCTGTCAGTGACATAGCCTTTAAATTAGAAGCATTTGCCCTGTATTCTTCCCAAGAGTGCACCAAGATGAGCTTAACCTCTCTTGTGGTTAGTACACCAAGCTTCTACTTACAAAGATACAAGACAAGCCCTTTACAAACAGTAATTGATTTTCTGGATAGTTCTACGTGCTGCTTGACCTTTAATCGATCAATCCACTTTGTGTCATTACATTTTGTTCAAAAATATGATCATGAGGAGATTACACTATATATTATTTCAGTATACAATAAACTAAAATCTCTTTAAAAGGACAGCAGGACTAATAGCTGAAACTGATTTAGATGACCAGTAATTAAAACCATCTGCCTGTTATGGGCAAAATGATTACTTCACACCGGCCTTCCTTTCTGTAATTTTGTTCAATTTCACACATGACGTCAATGTTTCACAGCCTTGAAACGAATATTAAATTGTTATTCCTTGCCTAATGGCTTTATTTTTGCTCTCTGACAAGCAGGTGTTCGTGTCGCCCTGTTTTGATATAGACGCCAAAGAAGCTTTGTCAGCTTTGATTTCATTGACAAGGTTACCAGAATGTAATTAGATGTTAAACACAACAAGTCTGGTAAGTAATCTGTCCACCTCTTCATTAAGCCTAGAAGTCCTGCGATATTGCCTTCTGATCAATAATGAAATTAAAAAAATTGATCCTTCTCTTCTGCACAGAGCATAATTGCAACTTACTGCTAATGACGGATAATAACGAAACTGGAAGACATAATGAAGACATCCTTTTTTTTTTTTCCTTTTATATCCTACACAGGGTTGGAGGCTTGTTACTATTTTTCTGCAACCATGAATGTTGCAGTAATATTTGTAACATATTACACATGCTTGAGCAAGTCTCTTGAGCTAATGCAAGTCTAAGGATATGTCTTTAGATTACACCAGTTTAGGAATGAGAATAAAGCTTACAACGAATGAATTGTACTAGTATTATTTTTGGTTCTTTTCAGCTTAATAAATTTGGATTAACTGAGTGTTTAATGAGTGTTCCTAACGAATAGGTTGACAGGGAGGTTCATATGGGAGTGCAGATGAAGTTAGGGTTTTTAAGGCAAGACACGACTGCATGCTCAGTGGTTTTTGCTTGACTGCAGACATAAGCGGATCCCAGAGGAACAAAAATGGAATTGAATCATGCCCAAGAAAAACTGAACGTGGCAGGGGAACAAATGTACGAGTTAAGATTTTAAACCCCTTAACTTAAAACTCTTTGCAGGTTTATATATAGCAAGAGGCAGTTCACTGCAATTGCTCCGAGACCACTCTGTTGCCTGGGCTTTAGGCGGATGTGTCAGTGGCAGATTCTGCTTAATGCTACTTTAAATGTGGATTTACTTGTGGATGCTGTCAGAGCTCGTCATTATGTATATTACTCATATAAGTCTGCAAGGACATATTTACCGATTATATAAGAGAACTGTCTTATTTTTCTGTTTTATTGTTAACAGATTAGATTTCTCAGTATTCTCTGGTTTCTGAATTGCATTAAACCTTGCATTTAACACTGTTGTTGACTGGATAAATTCAGGCAGCTATAGATCACAGGCTATTGACCCAGGTTAAAGGACCATTAGGACCAAAAGGACCAAAGGGAAGATTCTTCTGGAGGGCTGCCTAAGGGACTGTGGATACACTCAGTAAGTAGTCATAGGAAGATGTCAATATTAACGTTACAGAAGAAAAGGCCTCTTCTTTTTTTTTTTCATCTCCAGTGTGTAACATCAAAATATATTAAATCATGTCCTGTCTCTGACCGTGTAAGTCCATAGAAAATAAAAAAGCCATTATGAAAAGATTAATTATAGCACAGAGAACTACTGTGTAGTGTCCATATGAATACAAATGTGCTCATATTTTAAAAAGAATCACCATAACTACCTCAGAGGATTCAAACAGAGGCACCGGGAAGCATCTGCACCCTCAGGAACTGACACACCACTATTTAATGTCATTTAAATGTATTTAATGTCTAGACTGTGATAAGCCTTGCTCACATATGAATAGGAATTTATTTGAGAGGAGAAAAAAGACTGTAATAGGCTGATATCTTTACCCAGTTGTGACGTCACATATAGAGGAAATGATTTTGAAGCTGAGTTTAATCAGACACTTGTATGCCTGCAGATGATTTGTGCCCACCAGCATTCACTATTTCTGCAAATTTGAGCAAAGGACCTAGTAAATTAAACATAGTCAAAATGTCCATTTTTCTGTTTAAATGTGTGATGGTTAGTATATATGTAAGTATAACATTTAATCTTTTTTAAATATATATTCATATATAAATATTTATAATTCCCCAAGAAGTTCCTTAAAATGTTATTTCATTTACAAATACCATTAACTGGTGATGACGTGTCACTTGAAGAAAAACAAGAACATTCCCTGATCCAAAACACATATATTAACTGAACCTATAGCATATTGTGACCATAGTCATGTAAGTCATCTAAGTCTTGATACCAGCCCTATAAAAGATACTCTGATGTCTGAGTGTCTGGAGCAATTAATCAGAAAAGAGAAATTGTCCCAGTACTTAGACAATGTAAAGCCATAGACAATGTATGATAAAACTGCAGTTTACCAATGTTTCAAATACATCATTTGGTTATAGCTTAATGAAAACAATGATGACATTTTGGCACTTTAACACTACCATAAAATAAATCCTATGTCATTGCTAATGACTCAGAAGTTGCCTTTACTTTAGAGACAAACATATGTAGATTCTACTGTATATGATAGCACTGCATTTGTGTCATGCGTCCTGTCGTTTTGTTATTTGTATTCTGAAAGAAAAAAGGATATCTGCCTTTCCCTGTCAGTGAAACAAGCTATAATTTACAGTTTTATTAAGGATAATAAGTTCTAATACAAAGCAGAAAATATAATTATGAATTTTTGGAATCGTTTAACACAGGTTGACTTATTATTTCCAAAACTGTGAGTGAGGTAGAAAAATAGAAACTAGTCTATGAATTATAAAAGATACACAAGCACAAAGAAAAGGCTTGAGTTTCACAAAATGTTGACTGAACCCTTCAACCCTGCAGTCCCCGGTGTTTTGGGTTGCATTTCAATAGCTTAAAGTCAACAACATAAACTTCTAGCCCACTCTGACCTCCATTATCAGCACCAAACCCTCTACAACCTATTGTTTATCTTGCTAAATGATATATACTCATCCTCACTCAAAATCATAACCAGGTGTAAGAAATGCCAAGTGGATACACACATAAGATGCTCTAATCTGTCTGCACTCATGCACAACCATCATAAAACTCACTGACGAATATGCCCTTGGGGAAGTTGAGGAAAGGGGAGGTTTGGGGGAGGAATGGGGTGCACACACCAATCTGGAGGTATTATTAACGCATTCGATGACAGCTCATTGCGCAAAGAGAGATCTCGCTTACGTACGAAGGAGAAATAAGCGCGCTAGGCGGGGCGACTCCCGTTAAAAAGCGGAGCACATAAAAAGCCCTGCGCGAGCCTTAGAGTGTTAATTTGAGCGTTGCGCGCCTTCGTGCCAAAAAAAAGACAACCAAAAAACTCCTTTCGATCAGCACCATGGAGAGCTCGACTATCGCCGCGCGCGCTTTGTTGCTACTGCTGCTGTTAGTGCTGCGGAGTTGTGCGCGAGCAGAGAACGAGGACAGTGAAGTGGACCTGGATACAAGAGCCATCCGAGACTTCTATCCAAAAGACCCAAATCTGACCAGCGAAAAACAGCTGGTGAGCTGAACGACTCTGAAACACCTTTTGAAAAAGTTTTTTTTGCTCCATCTTGTAGATGGGTCAAATCTTATTGAACTACTGATTGCAATGATTTAATTAGAGTTAATTTTCCTAAAAAATGTTTTTACCAGCTTGGGGCTCTCCATGAAGTTCTGGAAAAGCTTCAGATGAAAAGAATTCCGCCTTGGGAGAAGAAATTTGGACAGGTTCCTATGGTAATGGGATATTCCTTACATTTATGCACTAATATTAACAGTTAAAATGCACATTTTTAGCATATAAGATATATTTGGGTGTTTTGTCAATGCACTTATGACATCTGCTGTATAGCATTGGCATATTTTTAAAACTGTTTTAGAATGATTCAGTTGAATTTTGTATTATCTTTCCAGTGCGACGTGGGAGAGCAGTGCGCAATCCGCAAAGGCTCAAGAATCGGTAAAATGTGCGACTGCCCACGGGGAGCCTTCTGCAACTTTTTCCTTCTGAAATGTCTGTGAGGAGACAGACGTTTTGGAGCGGCTCAATCGATGTATCGCAAATGTATTGAATTAATTTGTATAGATATTTTTTTAAGTGCAAGAACACGCTGAAGAGATGTGTGTGTGTAAAGTCCTGTTTATCTTTTCATGCACTGCACGCCTATAATAATGTCATGAATATGTAACATGTCTTTGTTTGTGTATTAAAGTGCACCGTACCTTCTTTTGTAAAGTAGTTTGTGTATCTGTTACTTAGCACGAATGCTAATAACGACGCTTGAGTCTTTCTTATGGACCAGTGAAAAGGAACGAGCGATAGAAAACCCAAACAATTATACTGTATCTTAGATTAAATTCTTGAAAACTTTATTTTAAACGTAATTGTTATGGAGAAGACACGTTGAAAAATGGCCAGTATTTAACGAACCATGACATATTGTTGTTATGCAATATTTCAAGGTGGACTCAAATATAAACACTATGAGTTATTATGTAACTCTGGGGTATTTTGTGTTTCTGTTTCCTGGACACATAATTTGTCAGGGGAAATTTTACCCCATAAACCCCATAAACGTCAATTTTGCCAGCTTTCTTATTGTGTGTGTGTGTATATGTGTCCAGTGCAAACTAACTGGGTTAGATCCTTTCTGAATCATTGTGTTCTGAAAATATTTATTTACCAGAAAAGAAAAAAATATTATTTACCTATTTTCTTAAGAGATTATTATACAAATAATACACCTTAGCAACAAGCAAACATAGACTGGATAAATGGTATCAGTAACTATCTGTTTATTATGATGCAGACTGATTTGCACATTATATCCCATGTAAAAATGTTAATTAGGCATATGGATGATGATCTCAGTTAATACATGGTATTGTCTCTATACTGCTTGCACTTTAACATGTACGTGAACTTATTATTCATGTCTAAGGTTAATAAGAGTTCTTAATATATTTGTCTGTCAAATAAACCAAAAGAAAAAAAATAAGAAGAATACTAAATGCTGCCTCTAGGTATATGTAAATAAGTTTATTTACATCATGCTGTGCACGTTTGTCAGTGAAGCAGATTTGTGCCTCTGTAATCAGACACAACAAAGAGAATGTACAATGGAAAAGAAAAAAAAAGTCCCAGGGCTATAAACCGTAGTTTTCATAATGACTTCAAAAAACTAATCTAGTTCTAATCCTCTCTGCAAAATGTATATTGAATATGCATTAAAGTGTTTCAAGCAGGTTTTTCATTAGACATCATTCAACAGTTTCTTGGATAAAATGGGTAATTCTCACCAAATTTACAAATTTACCCTTACATTTTATTCAACATCTGTCTGCTAACATTTTTCCTTCTAATGATATTGAAACCATTGGAGATGAATCAACATGAATATTTTGAGCTGTAAAACCAGTCCCGAGTTAATAAGTCAAAGATATTTTACTTCCTTGATATTTCTTTTTTATGATTATTGTCTTTCTGCTCTTCACATAACAATAACTGACTTTTTCCAAAAGACGTGTTTTGCAAAGAACATTGTCAATTTACTCGTGAGACTCACTGGAGTGTTTCATAAACCCTTTTTGTGAACTTTCACGTCTACAATTGTGCTAAGCAGAACTCATCTCTGTAATCACTGCCAACTAAGATACGTTGCTTTGGAAACTGCCTGTAAAAGTCCTGATTGAATTCAATGAGGTCTTTTTTTGTCATGTTACCACAGAAAGAATCATGCTCAAAATAACCTTTTAAATGCTATTATTAGAATACTGGTACGTTAAAGGTTTGATGTGAAGAGAGAGAGACAGAGTTGAACTGTTAGCTCCAGGGAAAAAAAACAAATGCAGCCTATAAACAAATAACGGTGACTTTTCAAATGCAGGAATGTCAAACTGATCTCAAATCCTTTGGGTAAGTTCAGCCTTTAGAGCACACTGAGCCAAAAAATTTACCCTGTTATTCAGACTGTAATTCAAGAGCGTGAGCACTATCTATAAAGTTATCTGATTACTTTTATAGTATGAATATTTATATACTTTTTTAATTTATCTTTATTTAATTTATGTCCAGTCAATATATCCACTTCAGGTTTACTTTTGTCTTTGTCAGGCTGTGTGTATGAAGATCACCATATGCACACTGAAGTATGGCGATGGCTGCATGAAGATATGAGGCTATTTTTACTGCAAAAGTGACTGTGGCATTACACATCAGCACTAGGACATATTATTACAAACCTACCAATACTTTCCCCTCAACTGTTGAAACCCCTTTACTGAAGAGCTCAATGTTTTCTATTCCAACTGTGAAAAAATAGACTCTACCATCAAAGCAAAGCTCTCAGCACCTGACTTGCCACTCACACGCTTCCTCAGTGATATGTGCTCCACCTTGAGAGTGAATGTATGCAAAGCTGCTGGCAGAGTGATCAGGGCCTTTGCAGAGAATTTGGATGGGTTCTACATCTTCAATTTGGCTCTAACCCAAGCAGAGGTCCCCACACACTTCATGATCTTTAGGGACTTCCTTCCTGCTCTTGTAACCTACATTTTTTTCCAAGTGAAAAAAGAACCTGATTTAGATACCTATCCCATACCATCCCAACAAGTCAGCAGTCAGCAGTCTCTACACTGTCCTTTCTCATCTGGATAGTATCAACTCCTACATTAAGATGCTTTTCACTGATTTCAGTTCAGCTTTTAATACCATCAACCCATCCAAGGTAATTTCCAAGTTCTCTGACATCTTCTTTAGTAATTGTGCCTTGGACTTTCTCACTAACAGACCGTATCCTATTAGGCTTGACAACCACACCTCCGCCACGCTTCATACTGAACACTGTTGCATAGTCCTCTTATCTATGCATTTTTACCTATATCAGCATATCTTTTCATGGTTCCAACTACTAATCAGTCAGTCAAGTCAGTCAAGGCACTCCAGAAGATCAAGGAGCTCATTATGGACTACCAGTGGACAACATGGAACCACACACACCCCTATCTACTCAAAGGCTCTGCATTAACAGGAGTTTTTCCTGTCATGCTTAGATTCTGCTCACTCATCTTACTCAATCCACGTTACATTTACATTTACAGCATTTGGCAGACGTCAATGAGGGTTAAGGGCCTTGCTCAGGGGCCCAACAGTAGCAGCTTGTTGGACCTGAGATTTGAACTCACAACATTCCAATCAGGTTGTGATTCCAACAGTCGATTATATACCAGTCCATTTGCACCTATGTTCAATTGTACTGTTTTGTCTTTGGACCTATGTTTATTCATATGTAATGCCATTTTCTTTATTTGCATTTGATTACATGCTAACTAGATTACCTTCACTTTGTACTCTGCACAACGATAATAAAATTCAATCAAATCTATTATTAGAAGAGAATTTGATCCTCTATACCATGAAACTGAATTTGAGGAGATATTTCAACAAGATAGTGACCACTATCATACAGCCAATATACAGTAGCTCAAGAATTCCTTCCAAGGCACAGCTAATATGCTGACTTAAATCTTATTCAAAATTTTGAAATTGTGTATCAGTCAGAGGAATTGGGGAATTGAAGAAAAAATTAACAAGATGACTAAGCCACAACTGAACAACAGTGCTGTAAAAAATGATTTTATACTGTATTGAAGCTGTAATTACTTTGCAATGAGGTATTAATTTTGGTAGTTTGTGATGTGTGAATACATAAAAAATTCTGCTTAGGAATACACACCTTTTTGTTCATATTTATAGATACAAAGTAAAAAAACATTATTTGTTGCTGACATTATGTGCATTTATGGAATAAATACTCAGTTTACATACTTTGAGGACACATTTAGAGATTTTAGTAGTTTCTTACAATGCTGAAAAAAGTTGTATTATGACAAACGTCAGGGAAAAGATGTAGATTAAATTTATGAATTTCATTTATAATATCATTTTTAAAATGGGTCAGTTTGTGCCACAAATATTTTGACTTAAAATGTAACATGGATATAGGCATGCTCATATATTAGATAGATTCTTGATAAATTTACTTTGTTGCCACTTGAGATTCATTGATCATTCAGATGCACTTTACTGGTATACAATTAATGATTGTAGCCCATCTGTTGTTTATTGGCCTTGTAGAAGGAGAAACTAGATGTGAATAATAAAGCCAACAATAAGAATACACTGCAGTTGTACCAGCACAGTAGCTAAGATTGTTGTATGCTGAGCTGAGCCACCATATAAATAATATCTGGTTAGTTCTATGGTTATCCCTTTATACCTGTATATGTATGATGTCAGGGGTTCTGACAATTAGGCATAGTACTAGAAGTTCTACAGTCAGTGTAATTGTATGGTAGATATACCAAATAAAATGGCCAATAGATGTAAATACAAGACAAGCAACCATGGAAGCCCATTGTCTAAATCTTGCCTTTGGGGAAGAACAGTCTTTAAGGCCTCATAGGGTCCAATAATAGTACCTACCTTTGTAGCCTCTACTCGAATGTAAAGGTGGAGTCATTCATTTTAAATGGTCCTGAGGGGTATATTGGGATTATATTTAATAAAATGTTAATAAATATATGTATATTTGGCCTGGAGTTAAAGCTATATTTTCTTATCTTTTTTTTTTAATTATTAATTTTTTTTTTTAAGCATTTTTGTGGCAGGATAGTTGCTGGTAGGATTTTATAATAATTTGACAAGCAGTGACAACCTTAACATGTGCTTAGAAGATGTAATACATATTTAGTTGGCTGAAGTTGGCTGCAGTAATGATTGCTATCAGATTTTTTTAGACCCTAACCTTTAGATGACTTTGCAGAAGAACAGACAGATTATAATCTCTCTGTCTGACACAGACTCAGTCAATAAACAGTAGCTTCTGGCACTGAAAAATACCAGCATCTGTAAAATGGATTGATAAAAATGCTGGAAACTTCTCCCATTTTGATCATATAAAGTTGTTTCTGACATAGTGTTGATTTCAGGATCTGCAGTATAAGTTGCGCACAATGGAACAAATCTAATATTACATGAATTGCAAAAATAAAGAAATGATCCCTGGTAAATAAACAATGGTAAATTCTGATTGTAGCCAGCAAGTGGCAGTAAGAGTTCACAGTTTGAAAGCTTTCACAGTGCTGACTCACTGTAGGACTGTGTTTGGTGAAGCAAGGTTACTGCACCATCATACCACCGGCCATCAACGCCGCAGGAGATCTAGAAAACAGATAATGCAGATTATGAGAATATCGGAATCATGTTTTGAACCATTTGTTGATAAAGAAGATCCCACATGCTCAGATTTAAAGCACAAGCACTGTAAAAGATTCGTGTATTTTTAGTTGACTATCTTTTCTAAAGATTGTGTTGCACTATTTCTCTCCCACTCTCACTCTACATGCATATCATCAAAGAATTCGCTCTGGGCCAATTCACACTATTAATCAGTTAATTCTGGATAAAATACACACTTAAAAGGGTGAATTGAAACATGTGGTAGTTTGATATTAAAATTCATACAGATATCAACCTTTGAAATACACCACGCATCATTCAGAAATGTAAAATTGTCAGATGCAAATTTCAGGATTCTTGGCCATAAACCAGTAGATCAAAGCAGGTTTGGTAGAAACTGCATATATTCAGAGAATCTGTAGATTTTGACGAAATCATTGACCGAAATCCTTTGCTTTTCAACAGATCAAGGCATTGTAGATATGTGCATATCAGTGGGATCACCTAAAAAAAATGTTGATGTTTTAGATTCAGGTTATAATTCTATGATATACATTCATAAACAAAATTTTTTGACAAGCCCAATAAAACGACGCAATCTTAAGTAAAAAAAAAACAACAACGACAACAAAAAAACCCAAGCATCTTGTGTACATTTACTGTATTTATTTCACAAAAACACAAATTTCATCACAAAATATGACTTTATTTACGTTTAACATTTATTATTTTCTTTCTTTCTTTCTTTCTTTCTTTCTTTTTTACAATAACAGATCATTGCACAGTAACCAAAACAACAAATAGCAATAACGTTATTCATAACACTTTTTATTTATCAAAACCAATTCCGTATGTTTTAAATCATTCTGTGCTCAAACAAATACTGCAATTATTTTTATTTATCAGTTAAAAGAAAAAAGTATTCAAATATATTTGGGTTATCCACTTTTTTGAGCGGATGCTGTGACGTCACTCAGGTGGCCTATCAGGGAAGCGCAAACCGCTCCCCACCGTGCGCGTGCCTCTCCCCTCTCCCGTTCCCTCCTGCTCATAACTTTGCACTCTGTGCTCTCGACAGCGGCAGTTGTCATGGAGATTGACTTGGGCCCGGCGTCGTCTCCTGGTTCCGTTGCCATGGGGACTCGGGTCCGGAACTCGCTTTCCGCGGTCGAGGAGGATGAGGGCGAGGAGCTGCACCGACATCGCAGCAAACACCACGGAAACTTCTCCATGCTGATTGTGATCGGGGACATTGGCACCGACCACCAGCTGCAGATCGCCAAACAGCACATTGAGCGCGGTGAGTGACGCCATCTAGCGAGACACAGCATCATTTTCACAGCTGCATGGACGATTGATGCTGAGCCCAGACTGTACTGTATCATTTAAAACAATTTGTGGTGCTAAAAACTTCATGAATCACAGACTACACGCCAGAAATTCTTGTGTGTCATGTTTGATTTCGATTTTGCTGATGCAGCACTTAGTCGAGTGTCTAAGCTACCAACACTGAGAGGCAGGATTTGATATGTGCTTCATTTTCGCTTTTTACGCTAAGAATATTGTTATATAACGTGTAATGGTCCAATGTTAAACAGGTTTATGAGGTGTTATTTTCACCTGAATTGAAATACGACACGTGATGCACACTGCGGCGACCTCGCGCGACCCGATCGAGCACTGCGCCACCAGTTTGGATGCACGCCATGTCTCTTTTTTCGATTAATAGTACTGCTGCATGTGTTCGTTTATTTCGTGAGGAGAGATGAGTGGTTATAGAAACATGGCATGCCTGATTTGTCTTCCTTAGCCAAATTTTGTCCGGCAATCAGCCGAATGCAACATGAATAACATGCTAACCTATCCTCCTACACTTAGATTTCAGTAAGCAAGCATTCATGTTCATTTGTACAGATTACTCATTAGTCAATAATAGAGAATTATAGAGAATAGTATGCACTTTACATACTG
>JAOTRN010000036.1:11054692-11078835 GCA_028566695.1 Bagroides melapterus
GGGGTAACAAAAATAAAAAAAAAGCTAAAAAGGAGAAGAATGTTAATTTGTTTGCTTTAGCAGTTTCTAATTTTGCCACATGTATGTCTGAGAGACGATGTTATCATTTCCTATAAGAATGTCTTACATGAAAGGTAAGTAATTTATTCTTTCAAGTGTTTAATTGTTTTTATTGACTATTTTATAAAATAATATTTGTATAAAATATATATATTTTTTAAAAAAGCAACCATTCTAGAGTACACTGAATAGAATAGAATTCAACAAAGTATACATGCGAATGTTTAGTGAGCTGTATGTAAAGTGATGACAAGAGAAGATTAATGTGGAGCAAATCTGCCTGCACAGTCATAATGCATTAGACTGGACAGCTCAAACCTGCGACCCTGGTTTCCATCTACATCAGGACAAATGGAATCTATTTGGCTGTATGTCTGGTTATTGCTCCATTACCAGATGTTATATAAACCTCTGTGTGATTCATTTGAGTGAACTATATAGATATTTTACTCTCAGTGGAGTGTACAGACATCAGGTCACTGAGATGAAATACTGTGTAAAAAAAACCCTCATGTGCTGGCAACAAGGGTGACAGTAGCAAATCACCTACAGTTAGGGTATAATTTTGTCTCAGTGGCTCTTAATCTCACACTGTCTCTCTCTGTGCCCTCCCACCTCCTGATGCAAGTATAAATAAACAACATTAATGTTTAAATTCTAGTCAGTCTAGTCAGTTATATCATAAGCCAGTAAATAGTTTATACTATAGCTGGCTAAAATGATCACGGTTAGCATAATCTGATCATTTTCTATTTATAGTGCATGTGAAAGTTTAATCATTTATTTATACTTGAGTACTGCACTGATTATACAGGCCCACAGACTGCATGGAGCTCTGATGTGCTGTGTCATTCTGCGCAGCTTTTTTTTTTTTTATTCTTCCTGTTGCTGATGTCATATTCTGGAGATGCAATGCAATAAGCTTCAAGTGATTCTCCCAGACATCTTTCTGTCTAGGTTTTCTGTACAAACGGTTTTACTACATTAATCCTCAAGCTTCTGACAAAACACATACATTATGAAATAAGCAAAGTTTGATGTTGTGGTTCATTTTAATGACTGTTTTAAAGCATGTGTTGTTCTGGCTATTCTGAAACTACTGAGGAATCTACTGTACTTTAAGCTCTAAAGATAACTAATGTGAGTATATTGATATTTCAGAAGATCATAGATGACCCAAAAGGGGAAACTCAAACATTATGGACACAGAAATTGTAAACGCTTTGAAAATAAAAAAGTAAACATATTTAAGGCACCAAGTTCAAACGATACAATAGATGACTTTAACATTTCCACATAAACATTCATATATGTAGAAGCTGTTGACCCGGACATCAAAACTCATTCCGTGTAAAGCATTTGATGATTTTTATTTCCACTCGTTTGTTAGACGTTGATGTGTGATGAGTTTGTTTACTGTTATGTGTTGAGTGATACAGGATCTTTTAATTCTAAAGTAAATACTTTAATCAGGATTAATCAAAGTGATGCAGTTTCTTCTCATTCTTCATTATATACACAATGGGTATCTATCTACATCCATTGTTTCTTTTGAGACTTAAACTCACATATTCCTGACAAATATGACTCAATAAAACTAATACCCAAAGGGATTTTCAGGGTTGCTCATGCAGGGAATAGTGCAGACTTCCTTGGCACCATACATAATGGAGTGTGCTGAATAATTTAGAGTTTGGATATTGATATCACTGCAGATTGGTTCTGAGGACTAGCTTTGCATCACTCTGTCAAGGTCCTCTGGCATTGATTCCCCAGGCAAATTTTGCATGACTATGGATATCACTTGCAAAATAGCATAATCTTACCTGTGTTGCTAGAGCAAGCAGGAATCACCGGCAGTGGATACTAAGAGCATTAATATGTGTACTCAATCAATCATTTAGCAATTGATTTGCAGCGGAAGATGAAATTAATGTCGGTAATGGAGTTTGGTATTTAAAAAAAAGCTCTTAATAAATTGTATTTGGCTTTTTTATTTCAGATTGTGAATATTTTTAGTGCTAAAGGAGAATAACTTTTTTTTAGACTTTGTATGATTATGATTTTTGCATTTAGCTTAGCTTATCACATTACCAATCTCATATAAGTGCAGGGTCAGTGCTATGGGTATTTTGGAGTAGAAGGACCTTGCTTAATGGCTCTATCATTGTAGTATGGACACTGGTGCTGGTACTGCTCCACCTAATGGTCCACTTTTATCTATCTGAGCCATGTGTAGATAATAGTACCGTGAATAGTGAATAATATTAGTACCAAGACATATTACCAAGAATTACTGGACGTTAAGAAAATAGAGACAGTTAAATTTTTAATTGTCTGCATCAATCACTTGTAGTATTCATATCCATATGAAAAAAATAACTATATTATTGTTTACAGTCGGATAACCTCTAATAAATCACTGAGATGTCATTGTTCCACAGGGAATAACAGGAAATATGGCTTGTCTGGGGGAACTGACACAGCACTAAACTCACTATGCCAAAAAAAACACCCAAACAAACAAATGATGCTGGCTGGGATATAGGTCTATCCTCACGTCTTCTCCCAGGCCCTAAGCAACCCCTCAGCACAACACACACTTCTATACCATTCCATGGCCATAATGTCTTTTAAACAATCTGTTAATGTTGTTTTAATGTAGTCGCCTCAGCTTTACCCACGAGGCTTTTCTTAAAGTTTCCACATTAGACCGACAACAACACTGCTTATTTTAAGTTATAAATAAAACTGCTGATTAAGGGAAACAATTTAATTGTCAAGTAAACAGTGATGCAACGGGTAGAGTTGCCAGCTCCTCGATTCAACCTTCAGCTCGGGTTACTGCCAGCGGAGTTTCTCATTTTCTCCCTGTGTTTACATGGGTTTCCTCCTGCTGGCTAAAAACATGCAGGTAGGTGGAGTGGATGCACTTCAATGTCTCTTGGTATGAGTGTGTGAATTTGTGTGCGCATGGCAACCACGAAGGACTAGCATCCCGTCCGTGTGAATTCTCGGACTTTGCCCCCATTTTAATGGAATAGGCTCAGCATCCAGATAAAGATAAAGCAATTACAAAGGATGAATCAATTAACTACTTCTTAAAATAGGTTTTGCATCTTGATTCATAAATACATTTGTCCTTTTTTTTCCATTGGTCTTAAAAGCACATTTCATACTTTCATCCTTTGTTAAATTACCTTGAATTTAGTGTAAACAATCTTATATTATATATGAAACTGACTGTTTTACCTGTTATAAGTGACACTGTATCAAGGCCAGTATCAAAAGGACTTCACTTAAACAAAATAATATTTTTTTTATAGAGCCATAGTAAATACAAGTTCACAGCATATATAAATTGTGATTGAGTAATTAATCTTCAGTGGTTCTTTACGTAGTAAAGAATTTTTGGTTGATAAAAGAGTTTAGGGAGAAAGGGGAGAAAATTAAAAAATTAGGGGATAACGTCATTCCCAGTGGGACAACTGAAGATTCTTTGAGTTCTAGACTTTTTATATAAAAGTGAATGAAGTAAACTAAACATTAATACGAATAAAGGCCATTACATAGCGAGATAATTCGAGTCTCTAAGGACTAGGACTTTAATGTATGTATAATGAAAGGTAGGCTTGTCATTCAGGATAGCGCCGTTTGTAATGAACACTGCAGAGAGCTTTAACCACACCTTTAACCTGGCAGGTGTGAAATCATTACATTAAGGTGTTAACTCAACAGATCGACATCTGGCACTGCAAAATGACGTAAAGGATGTTTTCTGAAAACCTATTACGTTTCAGAGCAAGTGTAGTACCTGAGTAATTCTGATCATCTCCCACTTTGAATAGCTGCAGCTACATTTCTTTTTTTTGTGCCGTGGCACTGTGGCCGTATCCCAATTCTCCGGCCTCCCTCCAATCCGCTCCTCCCTTCACAAGCCCCCCCCCTCCCACCCTTACTCCCTCCCTCACTGCCATCCTCTCTCATCAGACCCGCACACTCCGCACAGCACTCACCGCCGGCTCAGCACACGACACCGCGGCTGAAGTGGCCCGCATCAGCAAACGGTATGTAGCTGTGTGCAGACTTTCTATCTGCAGTTTCTTAAAAAGCGGGCGTTGTTATGACATGACTACGGATGTAGAGGCTCTCTCTCTCTCTCTCTCTCTCTCAACGTCCGGCTTCTGAAACAATGACGTCGTTAAATGCAGACGCCGGCTGCTTATCCTTCCGTGACCGCATTTTAGTGACTTTATTAGTCCTGAAGTAAGAATTAAGTAATTAAACCTCCAGACTGTCTGTTACATTCACAGAGACGTTCGCGAGAGGCGCGAGCAGATCGCATTCAACCACGTCGTTTTATCCAAACTAAGTAGATTAATTTGGGATCGTTCGTCCGGCTGACAACATGAACCGAGTTCAGGTTCAAAGACACAATTTTATAACGAGGGTATAATGTTAGACACGCAGCATCGCTTTGACAGGGACTTGTAGGAGTTTTAATAAAGTGATGATATGTAGTTAAGAAGAGCTTCACCATCCTCTGACTCAAACGTCCCGAATGACGCACTAATGCAGCAAGGCGCAGAGACTCGAGACTGCTTTAAGGTATTTGTTTTGTTTCTCTGGCATGTAGAATGTTCTACGCGTAATAATTTTATTTATTATTCCTGGAATCTACAGGAATGAAAAAATAGCCTGTTAAATACAATTATACATCTGTGTGGAATATTTATGTGTGAAAAGGTGCGCAAAGAAAATCCGGTCTATGATCGATTATTGTCCATGTCGCATAGAGGAAATCCAACAAAAAATTAAAATAATTCCGCGTATTGATGAAGTGGTCAGTGACTCAGCGTAAATCAGCCCCCTCCCATCTCTGTCTGTGTCGCAAGATTAAATCCAAAAAAGAGAGAAGCCAAATAAATAAGCGTGTTGATGTTTGGATTTTATTTTTCCTTTAGCTTTCCATTAACTTTAAACTTGTTATTATCCAAACAAGAAATCCATCCAACAAAAGCAATAGGTTAATATTTCTCTTATAATAACTACATTGTTGACTGACATATTATAATAATCATAATTATCATTTAATAGTTTTATGTCTAAATGATCTTTTTTTTTATGTTTGTGACCGGAATGGTTATCAAATGCAGTTTTTATTTCACTTTTATTTCATTTTTTATGGTACGATATGAAGTGTTGGCAGTACTAGAAATAATTCACAGAAGAATAGCAGATCAAATCAGCACAGGGATGAAGGCTTAGTCACTGTTTCATTGCTCCCACTTACAGTAAATGGTGGCTAAGCAACAGCAGTGCAAAAAGCCTGTCAGTTTATACTGACCTGAGAGCAGAGTTGGATCAAGGTTAAGACACTGTAAGTAGGAAATCTGGTTGGGGATCAGCAGAAATACCCATCCATCCAGAAATCAAACTTTCCAGACAGCAGATTAAAGTCAGAGTATGACAGTGTGCCTGCATGTGTCAATCTATAGAAATGTCAATACTTTTTACAGACACGCAATTATTCACATTAGGTGTAAGGAATTAGTACTGTTCTCTAATCCCTGCATTCTCTACTAAATAAGCCAGAAGTTCCTACTCTATGTCTAAGATCCATCTGCTATACCCCATCATACCTTTGTTCCAAACTAGTGGTAAACGCTACCATAAACTTGAGACTTGGGCTGGGAGGTATTTCTTTGGAGTATTTGGGGCACTTCAGTGTACATCCTGTTAGGACCAGAAAGGGAACCAATTCTGAGCACTGAGCTCAGCAGGTCTTTTTGGAGTTGTGATGACCTGCAGTCAAATTTCTGCTTGTCATCGTTGTCCTGTATCCACTACATCATATTTGTCTGTTTGGATGGATCAGCTTCATGTCCTATTAGACTTTGGGATAAAGTTAATGTGGCAGGCTGAAAAGTCCCTGAAGGGCATGTCTGTCAGTTTCAGTGTTACAATGGGACACACAGGGAACAGGCAGATAGGGACAGTCAGACCCATGGCTCTACTGAGTCATTTATTCTGCTTGTTCTACTTAACACTGGGGAAAAATTGAGGACACAACATGACCTCTTTGACAACACTTACATTGTCTTTACATTACATTAGGAATTGCATCTGCGTGATTATTCCTTAATCCGCATTAGAGACGGCTTGTTGGGGCACTCTTCGGGGGATTAATGAGCTCAAAGGTGCTTCACCTGACAGATATCTATCTGTAATCAGCACATATTAAACCAGCGCCTGGTTTTATCAAATTTCAGTACAAATTACTAGGCAACAGTAAAGGATTCATGTCCAGTTTTTGGATTGGAGAAAATCTGCCCAACCAATAATAAACAAAAACATTTTGGTGGCATTTTGTAACAGCTTGTCCCTCACTTCTGTTTATTACAGTCAATAGGTTGCTGTATCTAACATTAAATGGTTAGGAGAGTTACTACAGAAGTTCAGTTGAGGAACAGTCTCCTTGGATATCGCATACATGCTGCTTTTTAGGTGCTGGAGTGATCTGATGTAATTTGTCAAGGTTTCATTTGCTGTGAGAGATGTTGAGACCCTTTGGGCACAGTCTCTCTCTCTCTCTCTCTCTCTCTCTCTCTCTCTCTCTCTCACACACACACACACACACACAAGCAATGTCCTCCTCTTCCTTCTCTTTTACACACATCAAATATTTTTGTCTTTCATCCCTGTTAGTGGGCGACTGTGTTGGTGGGAGATTGCACAAACTGGCATTATAGCTGAACACCAGTATTAGTCTGTTGTATGCGGGCGTCTCTCCTGCACTAAGCACTGCAGCACTGTGCAGTGAGGACCACTCCCACTGGCTGACTGGGGATTATTGTTACATCTTAGGTCTCAGCTGTTTATGAAGGCATGTAATTTACCTCACATAGACTTGTTCTGTGTAGTCATTAGTATAGGAATCTAACCACTACCTAATCACTATCTTTACATAATGCTAAAGATTAACTGTTTGGTATTGAAACCCTTTCTGCTTATTTAATCCTTATTAAAGATGCAGATAGGGCTTTTAAAACCTTGTTTCATTTCTTTATTTTCTTTTATTGATGTGAAAAATGTAATGTATGATGTACAAATATTTTGTCTTTTTGTCTTGAAGTAAAAAAAAGGTTGAAATTTGGAAGTTCTAAATGTAGAGAAATCTTTTATAACTCAATTACAAGATATGAGACAAATGTGGAAAATATTTTGAAAGGGTAAATTACCCTTCAGGATCCATAGGTTCATATGTTTCATTTATTTCAGTCATGCATAGCACTTAATGATGCAAGAGTGCACACATCAAATCAAGTGCTGAGCAGAATCTTGCCATCTTCCCCCTTCATTTTTATTGAGTGCTCCAGCCTTTTGAAGTAAAAATTGATTAGTATGTAGTGCCTTACAATGGAAAGTGACATTTGCATGAATTCTAAAGCTAATCAGAAGCTGTGCAGTACCAGTCAACATTGTCCTGACGGACACACAGCACGTTACACAGGTTTTAGGTGTGTTAGTCCCGGTTGATAAGGTTTATACAAATCACATCAAAATTTGTCAATTTGTTCAACTTGTTCATATCAATAATTTCCAAGTGTTAAAATACTATAAATTGTGAAATATGCTAAATTTAGTGACTCCTGGAATTGGACTTCATTGTGCTAATAAAGTTATTTAATATAAGCTTCTGGTGATAATATTTTAAGCTTTCTGTACTTACTCTTAACAGAATGCCTCCAATATGAGTTCTTTCTTATCTATTAGGATTTATACAGACAGGCAAGAGACTGAAACATAAGAAAGAATGAGAGTAATGCAAAAAGAGTGAAGGAATTTGGTTTGAATTCTGAGCTCATCTTTAGCTTACATTGAGTTACTAGGAAATAATGGTACTGAACCAAGTATGTTCTCCTTTCTTTTGTCTGCTTTGTCACCATTTCTGTCCTGATTTGCGCACTCAATTTTGTTCACCGTGTCATGTCTTTTCCATTCATCTTGTCCCTACCCATTTTTCCTGTCTTCTAGGTGTCTGCTGGCACTAGGTTAGGTGAAACAGGCATTTGAGTCATTTCAGTTTGCTGGGAGAATTACTGTATACTTATTATGTGACATTTAGAGAGTGTGGTTTTAATATCAGTTCGTGAGGGCATGCCTATATCTCTATGTCCAGGTGGAAGTCCTAGTTTCAGTGACACAGCTGAAATGATCTTATAGGCTTTAATTGTATTAATGGAAGAATCGATCACTGCTGCCAAGTTGCCGGACTAGGATTACATTAAGAAAGTAGGACATTTGTTGTTTGTGAAGCTACAGTGGAAAGGAAGGTTAAATCTAGATGCCATTAAAATGTTGGATGACTTAATAAGACCGGTAAGTATTATAGGTATGTTGGGGTGAAAAGAGACATATGCTTTGTTGTGCTGTCAGATACTAGTAAATGATATGACTAAGTAAAATTTTTGTTAATTAAACTCTGGTGGATTTTTTTTTAATTGATAATTTATTGTCACATCTGTCTCCTCTAATACTACTCTTGATCCAGTAGCAGAATTGAGAATTGAAAATGAGATTAAAATAAACTTCTTCCTCAAGAGAAACACTATGTACTCTTAATCTTGTAGGAATATCCAGAAGGCCTTGAACTATTATATGGTCTTTGTAGGCATTCATGAGGGCAATATATTCAACAGTACTGTCAGGAATCATCCTCAATCTCATCCTACCATCAAAAAATACATAAAAACTCTGAAGTGAAACAGCTGAATCACATGCAGTGTCTTTGACTGCATACTCTAGAGCAAGGTCTAAAATTGACATAAGCAAAATGCACATATGACATTATACCATCAGGTAATGCTATGAGAAGCCATTTTATCGTCACGTCATATGAGGCGATTTCATTCCCAACTTCCATAGGCCTCTTCCTCTGGGGTGATTATATCTGGAGCAAACTATCTGGAGCAGTGCAGTGGCTTCGTCTCTGTTCTGTCACTGTTCTGTTTGAGCTTATTTTAACACATTGCTCCCGTTTTGAGTGTTCATGAGTGGGTATTTATATCAAACAGGTCAATTGAGGTAGGACTGTGGTGCAATTATTTGATGTGCTAGAGAGATGGCTATTTTGTCGACACACACATTCATTTGACGTAGCAGCACTGATAAGTTATAGAATCATCACATTAGTTCAGTATAAAGTACATCTTAGTGGAGGACAAGGTTTTCCAGCAGGATGCTGTTTATATGGTTTGCAAAATACTCAGAGGAGTGGAGTCATAGTTTACAACGCTACTAGCTCTAAATGTATACCGATAGGTGACTATCATACTAGAGTTTAAACCAGATTAGAAATTAGGTTCAAATGTTGAAACGTTTCAAGAATTTGCTCAGGCCTTGAACTGTATTTTTCGAAATAACTAATTGTTTCAAAATAATAGTTTTTTACACATAATAACTTGTAATACTGATACAAAAGGAAGCCTCAATTAACTGTAGCAATATATTCATTAAAAAAAAAATGAAGCAAGTGACATGGTTTTGATTTTCAAAACTGTTGTGTCACTGAAAGCTACCTACAAATCTGAAAATGAAGGTCAGTCTGAGTGGAGGTCAAGCTAAGACACCATCTGTAGTCAGTCTGCACTACTTCTATTAGGTTACAGTTTTTATCTTGTAACAGACTTTTTTAAACTACACAATAATTAGCTTGGTTCAGATTGGTATAAGAAAAGCCCTTATATTGAAGTTTTATAATATAAGTATAGTCATTTATTTATACTTAGCCCTCTAATTATTGAGGTGGATGCATTGCAGAACCAGTGCAAATTCAAATGGGACATACTGTATCACATGTCATGTATTCTCTAGGAATTTCTGGAGAAAATGCTGACTGAGTTTGATTTTTTTATGCTGTTGCTGCCACCATTGGTACTCGGATATAATTACCCACACTCAAATCTCTGAGTCTTTTCCTAAAGCTTCCTATCACTGAAGAGTAATATTTTAACATCTGTCACAGCTAAAGTTAAAGGCAATGATTCAATTAGCGGTCACTGAATCAACAGACAACTGACATGCACGTAATGTATAATTTATTTTAGTGGGGCAAAAGGTTTGGTTAGGGAAACGTTACAGCTAACGTTACTTGAATATTTGTTCTTCTTTGTTCTCCAAGATGTGACTCCAAAACAGAATATATGTATTTTGTTACATTACATTACATTTTTTTTTAAAAGATGTTTTAAATGAATAAACTACATGTATTTTAAAAGGAACATAGTGTAGGTTTTATGGCTTTACGTGAGTACAATCTAGGATGAATGAAGGTTCCATAATTTGGACATAGACATCAGCTAAGCTCATTCTTTACTATGAAAAAATTTTTATGTTTATTGCAGGGCAAAGGACTCTACACCACAGAAGTGATGTACTTGAAACAGTTGTCTTAGTCAATCCATCAGAAGACACAGTTCTTTCCGAGGTAGGTTTTTTTTTATTATGGTAGAAAGCTTCAGAAATCAGCTTCAAAATCATTTTTTGTAATTTGTCTGTATACAGTTATAAACATAAACATGATGAAAAATATTTTCTAATATGATAGCATAAGATATGTATACATGACTTGCTAAAGCACAAAGTCAGAGCAGTTCTTGGCTGTATTTAAAATACCCGTTGTGTTTCTATCTTTGTCCTAGATCCGGTCTCTTGTGTCTGACCCAGCTGTGCACAAACTACTGGTCCTGAGTGGGCAGAACTCGGACCAAGGTGACCTAGTTCTTCAAACTGGGGTTTTTACTCATCAAGCTGTTTCACGCCTCTTGGCTGATCCTGGGGTAAAGAGACTTTTAACTTTGGGTCTTCATTTTATTACATTAAGTTCCAGTTTATTAGGTTCTCATGTTTTCCATCAGCTACACTGATAAAGTAGTTGAGCTGACAATAACCCATCTTTTGTGGTGCACAATTTGTCAGATCTACATAAATTTCTGAAATTAATAAAATTTTTTGGTTTGGTATTTGGTATTTTTTCTGTAAACAATTTATGTTAATCCTTTAGCCCTTAATCATTCATCAGTTTCTGATTACAGGATTGGTGTTGGCTGGATATTTTTCATTCTTTTCCCACCCAGAGTATGCACCCTGACTTTCTATGTTTCTATCAAAATGTAGGTTGTTAGCCTGCTGGAAAAAGCCGTCCCAGGGCAGCGGGCAACTCTCACTGTGTCCTGCCGAGCTGAGGCAGGTTGGACATCACTGGGACAGCATCTGAGGGAGGTTATGGACTTCAAATTGAATCCAGAGCCTATACTCCCCAAAATGGAAGGTGTCACAGAGTTCACAGAATACATTTCTGAGACTGTAGATGTCCCATCCCCATTTGATCTGCTGGAGCCACCAACATCTGGAGGATTCCTTAAGCTATCCAAGCCTTGCTGTTACATCTTCCCTGGTGGTAGAGGTGACTCTGCTTTGTTTGCAGTCAATGGCTTCAATATTCTGATTGACGGTGGCTCTGAGAGAAGGTCATGCTTCTGGAAGCTGGTCAGACACTTGGATCGTATTGATTCTATTCTTCTCACCCACATTGGTGCAGACAACCTCCCTGGTATTAATGGACTGCTTCAACGGAAGATAGCAGAGCAAGAGGAAGAGCAATCACAAGGCTCAACTACCTACAGCGACTGGATGAAGAACCTCATCTCACCAGAACTTGGAGTTGTGTTCTTCAACGTACCAGAGAAGCTGCGCACATCTGAATCAAACTTAAAAGTCAAGCGAAGTATTGAAGAGGCCTCTCTGACATTGCAGTACCTTGACAAGCTTGGAATGACACCTGAGCCTCTTTTCCGAGTAGTTAGTAATACAATTGAACCTATCACTCTTTTTCACAAGATGGGTGTAGGCAGGTTAGAAATGTTTGTGCTTAATCCTGTGAAAGACAGTAAGGAAATGCAATTTCTTATGCAGAAGTGGGCTGGTAACAGCAAAGCAAAAACGGGGATTGTTCTTCCCAATGGAAAGGAAGGAGAAATATCTGTGCCATACTTAACATCCATTACAGCTCTTGTGGTATGGCTTCCTGCCAGCCCAACAGAGAAGATTGTTAGAGTTCTATTCCCTGGCAATGCTCCACAGAACAAAATTCTTGAGGGGCTCGAAAAGCTAAAACACCTGGACTTCTTGCGATATCCGGTGGCTACACAAAAGGACATTGCTTCAGGGGTCTCACCCTCTGTTATAAAACAGCCAAAATTAAAGCAAAGGGCTGAGAGCAAAGAAAGTCTTAAGTCATCTCCCAAAACACACACACCTACCAAGATCGTAAAGAAGGAACCTGAAGAAGAAGACACATCTATTCTGGAGACGAAGATTGAAACTGTCAAGGAGATCAAAGCTGAGAAGAAAGAGGAGAAAAAACACACCAGACCACTAAAACCAAAAACTGAGGTAACAGAAAAGAAAAAGTTATTAAAGGAGAAATCTATTAAAAAATACACCAAAGAAAGAGCAACTAAAATGGATGAGAAAAAGGACAAGGAAAAGAAAGAAATCAAGAAAGATAAACATGAACTAAAAAAAGATGACTCTGTGAAAAAAGATGAGAAAAAAATAAAGAGCAAAGACGTTTCAAAACCAGAATTGAGGAAAATAACCAAACCTGACCTAAAACCCTTCACTCCAGAAGTCAGAAAGACTCTTCACAAGGCAAAAACCCAAGGGAAACCCAAAACAATCAAGAGCAAGACTACTAAAGTAGAGAATATTGCAGAACCAGATTCCAAGAAAGTTGAGCCTGAAATTCAAGAGAATGAAACAGCTGAGGTCAGGTCTGTTCCTTCAACTCCAGAAGATCTGACAAAAGACTTTGAGGAGCTCAGAGAAAGTGGCATTCATATAGACCATACACCTGAAAATAAATTATTAGAAGAACATGAACCAATTGCTGACACTACCCCTGAGAAAGAGGCGGTCATTGATTCTCAGACTGCAAGAGAACTGCAGGAACCAAGCACTCAAGATAAGGAAGAAGCACTAGCATCAACAGTGATCAAAGGAGAACCTGAGAAATCTGCAGATGAGTGCCAGGTACAAGAGGGTGATAAATTTGAAGATGAAGGGACTGCTATAGAGGATGAAGAGGAGGAAGAGGAAGAAGTATTGACAGTTGAGAAAAAGACAGTAGAAGAGGAAGAAGACATGGGAATAGGGGACGAAGAAGATGAAGCAATGGTAAAGGACGCTAAAGATATGGAGGGAGTTGACAGAAAACATGAAGTTGAGGAAATGGAAAAACACAAAAGCAGGGAAGAGCTTACAGACATAACAAAGACAGAGATTGAGGAAGAGCAAATTGAGGATGAATATGTTATTGAAAAAGCAGAGCTGGAAGAGGCAGAAGATTTGGATGCCATTGCAGATGAAGAAATCAAAGATGTTCCTGATGAAAAAGTTTTGAAGGAATGGGAGTACAAAGGACCAGAGGATACTCATGCAGCCAAAGAGGAAGACATTGCATCTGCAGTTCAAGGAGCTGCTGCAGCAGAGAGTTTATCCTATATTCAAGATGAGACTATACCTGGTTACTCAGAAACTGAGCAGACAATCTCAGATGAAGAGATTCATGAGGAAGCAGAGGATAGAATACACCACCTTCACTATGAGGTCAGCACATATGATGTCTCAGTACCAGATCAACCAGGGTCATTTGATGCAATCCATGGCATGAAGGAGATGCAAGCATTGGGTGATGAAACAGCTAAATCATTTATGTGTGTCCAAGAACCTGCTATTTCTCTGTACACCAGCATAATTGCTGCTCCACTGGCAGAGGAGGAACATGTTTCTTCAGCAACATCCATCACTGAGTATGAAAAAGTGTCCTCTTTTCCGACCTCTGTTACCGAGGATCAGTCAGTGGCATCTGTCACAGCACCTCAGACTGAATACACTGGGAAAAGCTCACTAGAGCTGGACACAGTGAACATTGTACATCCCATAACGCAAACAGAGGCTACTCAAGGAAAGGACTACTTACACTCTGCTGGAACCATCTCTCCAACATCCTCCCTGGAGGAAGACAAAGGCTTCAAATCACCTCCATCAGAGGAATGTCCACCACTTCCCCTTGAGGGGAAAACAGAAGAACAAGATACCATTATTCACCACGAGGAAGAGGAGGAGGAGGAGTACGAAGATCAAACACCAAACATAGACATTTCTCTTGGAAAAATACAGGAAGGATATGCTGCCTCCCAGAAACTGGAAGAGACATCCAAAGAAAGTGACAAGCCCAAGGCCCCTGAGCCTCTTGCTTTGGAGTCCACACTAGACAAAAAACCACTGTCCTCTACTGAACTAGGGGAAAGAACCGTTTCACCAATTAAGGACGACATAATTTCTAAACAGGTAGTTTCAGATTTGGGTAGTTTTCCAGAGATCGAAGATCGATGCTTCAGTCCGGATGACAGCACTGTGAAAATGGCCTCTCCTACTCAATCTGGACCCCCTAGTGCCACCCACTCCCCTCTTCGTCTGTCACCAGTGGAAGATAAAGCCAAGGTGTTCCCTGAACCGTTGCAGCAAGAACAGGAGAAACTGAGCTTCCCCTTAGAGCTTAAAACTGATGAAAGCGAACAACAAAGAATACATACTGACAAGGCAGATGAATACCAATCAGAGAAATCAGACACTTTTGCAGAAACTGATAAAAAAGAATTACGCAATCAGGAACAGAAGGAACAGTCTTTGGCGAAAGAGGAGGAAAAATCTCAAGAAACAAAGTTGTCCACCACAGTAACAGCTCCACAGTCAGCAAAGGAAGAGATTTCACTGAAAATGGAAGATTTAGCAGCAGATCAGGATGTAATCAGAGGAGCAAGGGCAACTGGAGATGGTGAAGATAAATATCGTGACTTTTTCCAAGCTAAAACCGCAGAAGAGGAAGAAAGTGGGTCTCTCGATATTCATATTCACACTATTGAGACACTTAAAGATGAGAAAAAAGAAAAGGAAAAGGAGCTTTATGAAGATGAGAAAGAAAAGGAGGAGAAACAGGAAGATTATAAGCAAATATCTCTCCCAGAAACAGAAAAAGACGCAGATGTATCAGTATTAGAATCTACAGAAAAACAGACAGAACAGCAGCCATCTACAATATCAGGATCAGAGAAAATATATTCACTTCCTAAAGAGGAGGAAGTGTGTGACAAGACAGTAAGTGACACTAAGCAAGATAAAGAATCTAAAGATTTTCATGATAAGGAATTTCAGCCTCAAGTTTTAGAGTCAAAACCAGAAAAGTCTGACTTCCCTATCAAACTGGATCATGAAACAAAAGAGACAGATGTGATCAGTGAACAAGCTCAAGACTTAGAAGTATTACCACATACACACGTTGAAAAATTGGATGAAACTTTGCCACAAGATGTAAATAAGGAGCAACTTGATGGTGTATTGATATCAGAAAAAATAGATAAATTAGATGAGATAAAGGACAAAAAAATTGAAGTTACTGAAACTGAACCACTGCAGTCCACATTCCAAGATGTTGATCTATGTCATGTAATTAAACAAGAGTCTAAAGAAACAGAGAAAGAAGAACTGAAGCCTCAAACACAACGTGTCACTTTGGAAACGGCAGACATTACCTCTAAAGAGGGTGTGGATGAGAGTCATTCCAAGACATCACTGCTGGAAGACAAAACAAAACCAGAAGAAGAATGCAAAGAAAAGAGCATGGAAGACTTGGACTCTGAAATACAGGACACAGACTCATCGAGACATGTTTCCCCAGTAACAGAAAAACATGTAGTGGAGACTGAGACAATTATAGGAGTAAAAGATACAACGATAGTATCAAAACAAGTTCAAGAATCTAAAGACCAAATAGAACAAATACATACTCTGGATGATACACATTTATCATACAAAAGTGAGGAAGACACTACAGAGAAACCTGAGGATGAAAAAATGGAAGGTAAAGATAAACATATAACAGACAGACAGCCTGAAGACTCCCAGGTAAAACATTTAGTGGTGGAAGAGGATCAACTGTCTAAACCTAAGGAGGAAATTGGCACTCAATCTGACATAACATGCAAACATGAAGAATCCTCAGAGAAACATGAAGAAGAATCACAACCTATAGCAAATCTTAGTTCAGTACAGACAGTAATACTTCCCAAAGCAGACAAATCAGAACAATCTAAAGATGAAAAACTAAGCACATCTGAAGCACCCACAGATAAAGATAAGACCAAGGAAGATATTACACCAACAGAATCAGTTGCAGGAAAAGTTGATGTTTCCCCAAAAGCTGATCATGAGCCGAAGGATAAAGATATAGAAGATTACAAATCCAAAACCTTTGAACCTATTCCTGAGAAAACTGATTTAGCAGAAAAAGAAGCTCAGTACGCTAAAGAGGAGAAAGAGATTGAAATGGAAGAAGTTCATTTACCAATGCCGACTTCAGAAAGAACAAGCATAACTGACAAAGATCAAGAAACTAAAGAGATACACACAGAAGACAGCAAAACAAAAGATATTGAATCATCTTCTCAAAGGACAGTCTCTCCAAAACCTGAATCAGAATCCAAGGAAATTCCCATCACATCATTATCTGAGAATATTACTTTATATGGATCAGATAAAATAATGGATTCAAAACATGATTTACCAAGTAAAGAAGAAATTACCTACAAGCCAGATACCACCAAACCTGTGATCCCAGCTGAACTGGATCAAGAGCCAGAGAAATCAGCTGTAGAAGGAGCAAAACGAATTTCTGTGTCAAGCTCAGAGACCGAAGATGTGGAAGATCAGACAGATCTTATAGACAGAACACAACAGTACAAAGATGACCAACACCTGTCAACCTATGAAACAGAGACGTTCCTGTCAGTGTCAGAGAAAACAGACATTGGTGCTAAGCTGAATTTAGAGTATAAAGAAAAGTGTCTTGATGACATTAAAACTGGAGCTTTATTTTCAGCGATGGAAACAACAGAGAGTAGCATAAAAACATCATTAGGATCCGAATTTCCAACAAAGTACTCAGATAATGAAGAAAGTACTGAAGAAGATGAAGGAGATGCTGTCTGCATGGGGGGCGCAGGTTCAAGACCATTGTCAGTAGAACCAAGGGTCTTAGAGGAAAGAAAGGAAAGTTTCACAGAACAAATCCCATCTCCAGCAGACACGATAAAAGATGAATTATCAACAGAGATAGATGACAAAAAGATTTCACCAGAGTTAGAAAAAGAGAGCAAGGAGCCCAAGACCACATCTATTTCGATAGCTTCTTCAGAACATAGTACTATGTCCCCAACACTCAAGCTATCAACTCCTGTGTCCAGTCAGGCAAGTGATGAGGAGTTAAAAAAACATGAAACACTTCTATCCTCAACAGACATTTGTAAACCAGAGAAGGAAGTGCAGAAAGAGATGGAAAGAGAGCGAGAGATGGTCTCTCCAGTATTAGAAACATCCCTGCCATGTTTTAAAAAAGTGGACAGTCTTGAAAAGACTTCTGATGATAAGATAAAAACCGAAAAAGAGAGAATGGATGAGAGCAGCACCTATCAACCAGAAAAATGGAGCTATGAAGCTTCTAAATATGAGCCATATGAAAAACCAGTCTCAGAGGATCTTGAGAAGGATAAAGAGGACAAAGACAAATTTACTAAAACGAACCTTGACATAAATGTAGGTGACACTAGAAGGGCTAGCCAGTCATCTCTGCAGGGAGCTGCATGCCAAATAGATGAACAAAGTGATGACGAACCAGTATCATTCAGCAAGGTTGACTATGATATGTCTTTCTCAGAGATGAAGACTGGCGTCCTTAGTGGACCCAGTACTGGCTTTGAGCAAGATAATAAGGTGAGTTACCAAGAAGAACAAGTAGATGTGGACAAGAGTTCTGACAGCAAAACCACCTCTGTAGCTGGATCAAGTTCTTCTTCTATAGAAGTCCAAGACAAATCAGAGAAATTAGAAAGAGAAGAGAAAGAGAAAGAGAAGAAACCTGCCGGAGAGGACACAAGTTCTTGCTGTAGAGAAGAAGAAAAAGACACTTGCTCTGAATTGTCATCAAAATTACCTTGTCAATCTGCCTCCAGTCTCTCCAGTCCACAACCTGAAAAGTTAGACACTTCCAAAGAAAAGGACGTAAAGATAGAAGAGACAGTGACTGTGACACCACTTCATGCTGAGACTCATGTAGATGTTATGACTTCCAAACTTGGGCTGGTTTCAGAAGATCAGATAAGTGTAGAGTCCACAATACAGTCAACCTCATATCAGATTGAGAACATACCAGATAGTCAGGCCAGTATAAGTGCAGATAAGATGGACATAAAGACAACAAAGCAAGTAGATGAAGATTCATCAGACAGCAAACAAGACCAGATTTCCTCTGGTAGGTATACACCACCAGAGAACGCTATGCTCCTTGGTCAGTCAGCTACAGTTGGTGTAACCAGCCATGTTTCTGATTCATCTCCTGAGGAGCAACATGTGCACGACAGTGTCCTTGCATCAGAGTGCACAAGTATTGCTAGTTCTCTGACCAGCAAATCACAGCTGGCAACTGGTGAGACAGAAATATTCCCAGTCAAAAGTGAACAAATGTTTGCAGAAAAAGTAGGAGATTATAAAGATGAAGAAGAGGCAGGTGAAGAAGATGAAGCCAGTGACTTGGGTATGGAAAAAGGTGCCAGGGAGATGTCTGAGAAAGAATCTAAAGCTGTGTCAGATGCAGTAGATTCTAAATCAAGTGTTGCAGAATACTCTTTGAATAAAAACCAGAAGGAGGATGTAGTATCAGTAGCTTCAGCAGATCCTTTACAGGAGAAGACAGCTGAATCACTTACTAAAGACATTGTTAAAATTCCTGGGGAGACAATTACAACAGCTCTTACACATGAAGTAGTAAGCACAGACATTGAGCAGTCAAAGAAAATTGAAAGCAGTTTACCACATCCTGATCTAAGCAAGGCTAGTGAGCATAAGCAAGAATGTGAATTAGAGAAGGCCTCTGATAAAAAATACGAGGGAGAAGGTGCTCAAACTGTTATGTTAGATACAACTCAGTCTTCATCCTCTTCATCCTACAGTTATTCCTCTTCAACTTCTGCTTCATATTCTACAGGTCAACACCTTGGTGAGGGACTTATAGAGACCCCTATTACGATACCCAGTGCTCATTTGAGAACTGATGCTGATAGTCTGTCATATGAGTACTCATATTTCAAAGAAGAGGAATCTCTTGCTATAGATTCATCTTATTTAAGCTCTGGTGTGCAGTCAAGAGATGAAGCCATAGAAGTTTCTGATAAGCTCATTTCTGCAACAGCTGAATCTGTATCCAGTCTTGCAAGGTTTTCTCCACTCAGTCCACTGGAGGAGACTAAGTCTTTCCTTCAAGACCAGGTATCATCAGCAGAGGAAAAGTCAGAGGAAGAATTAGCAAGTATTAGATCAGACAAAGATAAGCCTTCAGACCAAACAGATGCGTTAGCAAGTGACCCACAGTGCTCAAAGGCACAGCAGCCGCTTGAAGTAGTTTCTGCTTCACCAGCTATGTTTGATATTGCTCCTTTAAAGAAAGCTGATATATCAGAAAAATACGGCCACGAAGAATCCTCTGACATTGAACAAGAAGAGGGGACTTTACCTTGTAGAATTGAATGTGACCGAGTTGCATTCCATGATCAGAAAGGCAGCACAGAGCATGGACAACATGCTGATGTCAGCTCAACCATGCATGCCGCTCAGTCTAATTTGGAGACACGATCACACCATTTGTCAGAACAGTCATCCAATGGGCCAACAGAAGTTTGCACCGACTCCCATTTAGTTTCAAGTAAAGTAGGTGAAGTTGACACCATGTGCCTACCAGAGCCAAAACAGTCAGAAGAGACAGAAGAGAAGAAAGATCATGCAATGGATCATGAGGTAGCTTGTGCTGCAAAGGAATCAGAAGATCAAGCAGACCAGCAGAAGGAGAAAAAAGAAGAGTTGAAGGTAGAGGAGATAGTCCCAGGAAAAGAGAAGATGGGTGAGGAGAAAGAGAGAAAAGACGACAAACAGTGTAAGATGGATGATAAATTAGAATATGAAAAGATTGACATGAAAGACGAGGAGAAAGAGAGTAAAGAAATGGGTGATTTCATGAAAGAAATAAAAGATGAGTCCAAAGTGAAAGAACAGGTAGAAAAGGTCAAAGAAGAATTTGAGTGCAAGACTGAGGAGAGAAAGCAACCAGTGAAGGTAGACTTGACAGAAAAAGATACTAAGAAAACAGATGGAGATGAGTCAATTCAAAAAAGCACTTTAGTCTCTGAGATGACTCAGGAGACTGTGTCATGTTCAACTACTATACCTGACAGTACACAGGATGTGTCTAAGCATCTGCAAGATGAGAAAGAAAAGAAAGAACAGCTGGAATGTGACTTAAAAGAGCAGAAAGATCTAACTGTATCTCATTCAAGTGAACCACCCTCTAACCTGTCTAAAGAATTAAAGGAAGATTGTACCCGACCTTCTGAACTCAGCATGGATGCCAGCTCCTCTTACTCACCTTCACTATACAAACATCGCAAAGGAGAACTTTCACCATCATTCATTAATCCAAGCCCACACAATTTATCCAGTGAGGAGGAAGAGGAGGAAGTAAGAAGTGATGGCTCAAAAGATGATTTTGACGATGAACGTGAACAACATTCTGTTAAAAGGAGATCACACAAACAGCGCCATCAGTCTCATAGTCACCACGGAGACAGCAAGGAAGGAATCCATTTTCCTGCTAGTGGTGTGGCAAGTGGTCATGGTGTATCACTTGCAGGAGAAGAAACTCCTCCAACCTCGCTGAGTGAGTCTCTTCCTTCTCAGTCTGACTCAGACGTACCACCCGAGACAGAGGATTGTCCATCCACCACAGCTGAAGGAAACCTTGACTCCGATGAGGATGCAGAGCATTTACCAGTGGACAAGATGTCAGCTACTAGTGGAAGTGGAGGTGGTCTCCACTCATCGTCTCCAAGAACCCATGATCCTCCACCTGCCCCAATGAAAGACCCTGTCCCACAACCCCCCAAACCTGATGTGTGCATGGTAGACCCAGAAGCTGTTTTAAATGGGCAAAGCCACACAGAAAGACCTATGAAGAAAGATCTTAAAACCAACAAAGGGTTGAGGAAATCTCTAGGGAAAAAGTCTTCATCTCCTGCACGTAAAGGTGATGGAAGAAGCCGGAGGTCAACAACACCCGTAAAACAGGCATCCAAAGATTCCTCACCCCATGCCCCTTCTATTAAAAGGTTAGATTCTGAGAAGACTCTTCGTGTGTCCCGAATGCCTGAGACACAGGGTTCTAAGGGAGACAACTATCCAGGAAAAGGGCTTGTCAATGGTGTAAAGAGCAATACAGGTATGCAAATCAGCAAGTTCTTTAAAATAATCAGAATTTGCGCTAGACATAATTTTTTTATGATTTGCCCTTTAGGTTCAAACCAGAAGTCCACCTCTGGAGCTACCCCTGGAACACCTTTCTATGTTGATCTTGCCTACATTCCAAATCATTGCAGTGCTAAAAATGTAGATCAAGAATTTTTCAAACGAGTGCGTGCTGCTTACTATGTAGTGAGTGGAAATGACCCAGGCAGTGGGGAACCAAGTCGTGGAGTACTGGATGCGCTGCTTGAAGGCAAAGCACAGTGGGGAACCAATCTGCAGGTACACAACTAATATGAAATTTCTAAATGATCGTAAGTTAAAATACTGAACCAATCAATAACATTTGCATTCATAATAGGTGACGCTGATCCCTACCCATGACACGGAGGTGACCCGTGACTGGTACCAACAGACTCACAAGAAACAACAGGATCTGAACATAATGGTCTTGGCCAGTAGCAGCACAGTCGTTATGCAAGATGAGTCTTTCCCTGCCTGCAAAATAGAATTTTAGGCATGCTTTACATTTAGGGACACAAAATTTCCTCATTATTAATTAAGACTAATTAGGACAGTGTATTCCTTACCATCCACAGCATTGCATCCTACTTACTGCCATTTAGAGTTTGTATCTTAACCTGCAACAGAAGCAGATCCTTGTGCTCCAAGGCCTTACTAATAAGGCTTGGGTTAGAATCCTGATTTATGTTCTGTGCTCTTTCATTGGGTTTGAAGACCTAGGTAGAAACTGTGAGTTTAATTTAATAGAGGTTATGGCAAACATCTTCAGTTTGTTGTATATTTAGTTTATTCTCATTTTACCAATAACCTTTCAGAGTCATGCTAACATTCAGATGCCCTAAATACAAATTTGAAGCACAAAATAGCCTTTGCAGTTTATTACTATATAACATCAACCCACTAGTTTTTTTCATTATCAAAGCTAAGATGCTTTGTTACAAATTTACTGTAACATTAATCTGAAATAAATATAGGTTCCTGTAGGAGATATTTGTCAGCAGAAATCAAATAATTTCAGACAACAAAACTGAGAAAAGGTCTGAGTAAGGTATCAAAGAAGTGTACATAGAGCTTTCAGTATCAAAGACTTAAATCGTGCTCTGCTGAAAAGGCACATTCTCCGCACATACCAGCAAAAACAAGCTAGCAACCAGCCAATAAACAAGCAAACATAAATATAAACCATATGCAAGTGCCAAATTAAAATTCTATATTACCACAGCTAACAGATTCTGTTAAAAGTATTCTGTGACATGATTCCAAAATGTTATGTTGCTCATAATTTGTGAACAGGGGGCTGTAGATGTATTACTGTACATGCCTTTATGGCTTGGCACTGTAGATGAGCAGCATGCTTTGTGGTATTTGGCTGACTCATATATACCTGTTACGGGTGATGTAAAAAAAAAAGAAGAAAGACAGCAAGAAAATGTGTTAAGAATTTAAATCAGGGTATAGGGTTCTAAAAAGGGTTATACACTGGTTTAATGCATGATGCTTGTGCAGCTTAGGTTTCATTTAAGAAGGTGCAGTATGTAAGGGTTTTGCTTTTCTAATCATAATTATTTATATAATTTGTGTGTTCCCCAAATTTACATAAGAATGATAAATTATTTACCATTTTTTCATGTTCAAGAGCTCAGAAAAGTTTTTGAGTTTGGTGGTAGCTTCAGCACAATGTTCTGATTCTGATCATCCTTTTAAGGCAAAAGTTACATGTTTAAAATCAGAAACATTCATTAGCTTTGTTTTAAATAGAGGTGGCAGTGGTTTATGTAGCAGTACATGTGACTATAAATGATGGCGTGCATAAAAGAAGCGAGCACTATTTCATTTATACACTGTTGAAATGGAGAGCATGGGCCCCTGTCGTGTGCCTTCTGCTGTAACCATTTAGACAGAATAAGGGTTTACAGAATAATGCAGAAACACTTTAAATCACATGGAAAATGAACAGCACTTTGGAACGTTAGCCAGATTTTGATGAGGAGGAATTACAAGTCCTTAGTAGCCTTATACCAGATGTACAGTGACACATTATGGACTATTATAAAGTATATCCCAATCAATGCAAAATGATAAATATATTATTATTTTTATTTTGAGAAAGATAGCAACATTTTTAATGTGAAGAAGCCATTATAACAAAGGAGTATGGGTAGATAAAATGCATGTAAATATTACTTAAATAACAGTGGGATTATTAGGTTATTTTAATTAAATATAAATATTTATTGATGGGGCACTTCTAATATTTACTGAAACTTGAATATAACATAAAGGATTGAATCTAGTATGGCATCTTATAATGTATGATCATGTATAATCATGTGGGTCTGTAATACTATTGCTTTAAAGGCCAGTCTGTGTATATACATTCAGTAAGTGAGCTGGAAAACATGAATTGAGTTCAAATAATCTAAAAACACTAGAGCAGCATAACTAATATAAATTGTTTAAATTAATTTAATATTACTTATATTTATTTGACATCATCAGTATTACCTTTGTATTTACTTGAGTGTTTTGCTGAGGTGATTACCATGTTTATTTTTTTAAAAACACAATAGATATCTCTACATCTTTATGTTAAT
>JAOTRN010000036.1:11118940-11131492 GCA_028566695.1 Bagroides melapterus
CTCTCTCTCTCTCTCTCTCTCTCTCTCTCTCTCTCTCTCTCTCTCTCTCTCTCTCTCTCTCTCTCTCTCTCTCTGGCACTTTGCTAAACTTGTGCCCAATTTGAATAAGACCTCTTTCTGCTCACAGCACACACAGGGAAGGCGAGCAGTCCGAAAGACCAGCAAACTAACAGCAAGCTGCTTCTACGCCTGGGTCATTGTACGGAGCTAAGGCACTGCACTAAGAACATTTTTTAGGACAAAAGGACAAAAGTAATTTGGTGAGTTTCTGTGATATGATCTGCACATTGATTGATTGATTGATTTTTTTTTATTTCCTATATGCCTATAAATCACTATGAAGATCGATTTGAATAGATGTCAAATATAAATATATAAAATATTTTTATTTATTTATTTATTTATCTATTGTGTCAGTTACTTCTTAGTTATCAGGATCATATATTTATATTATATTTAGTTACCTGCAGTAATGAAGTGTCACATACATTTTATTATTGCATGGTAGTATTAAAGTCATTTGATCAGTTAATTATTTGTTATAGCTACTATCTTAGTGCAGCATGAAGGATTTTAGTCACAGTAAGTAACTTCTGGATAGAGAGAAATCACTTCTACAAGAGTATTATACGTAAAGCTCTGAAACTAAAAATATGTATACAGTATGTGTGAATTATTAAATTTAATATGAACAGACACATACAAATTGCTGTTTTTTTTAATCTACATAGATCTATATTTATCAATGCATCTTGCCACTGTAAGTGGTCCTGAAGCTGGCTGGTCTACTCGTTTGTGTGTGTGTGTGTGTGTGTGTGTGTGTGTATACACATGAATGTTGACAGTGTTCTGAACATGTGGGTCTCTTGGGCTGTTTTTTGGGTGAGAGCCTCCTCTGGAACACAGCGAGGTGTTTACCTTGGCCATCACACAGGCCTCAGCCCATGCTCGAACAGACCTCTGCTTATTGGCCTTTACCTGATGTGAAAAGAACACACCACACCATGTGAATGAAGACACTGTAGAGTAGCTCAACCCCTTGCTCCTCCCCAAACCGATGAGCTCTGTATACAAGCCTAGACATGAAGTAGCATTTTTTGAACTGAGTGGGACTGTTCATTAGAAGTGGTGCGATTTGACACAGTCAGCATGTATCAAATAGGTGGCCATAGTATTTGCTGACTAGATGCTTATAAGGGCTTGTAGCCTGAAACCAAGTTCAGCAGTCCAGTCCAAGTCCAAGTTTTTTTTAAATTTACTTATTTCATGGATATGAATTTTGCATGTCATCTCTAGGATGCACTGTCTAACAATGAATTTTATTCTCCAGATTAAATACGTGTTGTCTGCTCTCATGGACTAAACGTTAGGCAGAAAAAGTTACATTTGTTTTCATGCAGCTGTTGTTTTCACTGTATGATAAATTCCCTTCTGAACACTGAATCATCCATCTGTTGCTTAGCCCCAGTTTTGACTGAAGTGCTGGTGTCTTTTTAAAGAGCACGTATTAATTGGTAATGTGTTCGTTTCTGTTGATGACAGTAAAACAGCAACTGCTCACATCTTCAAGCTGCACCTGTTAGCCAGTCAGTAATGAAGCTGGCCAGCCTACTGAAGTTTATCAGGATTGATCTCTGACGGAGAGGAAAAGTGAGCCTTAAGGTCCCAAAGGATGTGGAACTCAGGGAATGTGTTTCCTCTAAAAGCCAGGTGTTAGGCGTTGACCTGGATTTCTATATTTGTTGGAACATTTAGCAAGAGTTCATGAGAACAAATTAGCTTTTACACACATCTAAATTTCCTTTTGGCTCCAGTTTACCTGTCAAAATGTCCAGGACTGGCAGCACATCCCTCACTATTCCAACAATGTATTTTATTCCTAATTTATATCAGTTACTGAATAATGTGCTTTCATTTGAACTTCTGAATAATGAGCTGGAATGTGTTAAATGTAGTGTTACATTTCGTTTTAGGCACCATGTATTTTGAGGTTAGATTATATTGAAAGGCTTTTTAAAGAAATTAAACATCCATTAAAGAAAAAGTGATCAAACTAAGGAAATTTCGATAGAGCTCTGCCATCAGCGTGTGATAGTTGATTTAGATTCCGTTGATCCTTTGCCAGGAAACACCAGTCTCTTCCGGTACCATTAGGAGTCTTAGACAGAAAGCTCCGTGAGGATCCTGCCAAAGGAAAGCTGCTCACTGCATTTAAAAGAGTTTTATTCAGGAAAAAACTGAGCTATAGCCAGGCGGTCAGTTTTGAACAGAGAAGCCATTATCACTAAACAGATTATGTTTTCTAACGTACATGGAAAGCAATAATGAAATTTCTGCTTTGAATATACATTGAGCATGATTACAAATCAACATTCTGACATGCTGACATTCTTTCTTCTCTTAGACATTGTGCTAAAGTAGGCAAACTTACTTACATTGGTACATTTAACATGCATTATTGAGCCTAATAAATAGCTTTTGTTGTGTAGAGGTGTGTATTGTTTCTTTTTTCTCTTTTTTTTTTTTTACCAACAGGTAAACCATGACTGCTTTTTTTCTACTATGTGCCTGCCTCAGTGTCTCCTCTGCAGCAGCATTGTTTGGACCAGTAAATGGTAAATTATGTCTTTTTATTAACTTTTACTCTGCTATGCTATAGGTCTTGGTTATTTCTTGCACATGCAGCTGTATTATTGTATTCTCTTGTGGACAGTAGTAACTGTGACATAAAACATTTCACATTTATCTGATTTATTGTACAACATAGAAAAGCTGTATTGGGTTCAGAGTTATTACAAAAGAACTGTGAATTATGTTGTGCTTCAATGTAGTCGCATGTGTAACAGTGGTCAGTCAACCTGTCTTGCCAGATGAGGACAGTACCCTTAGTGTTAGCATCCCTGTGGAGCAGCCGTTGCACACCCTGCTTGGTGGAAAGGTGGTTATCCCCTGCTATTTCCGGGACATCATAGTCCATGACCCTGGAGCCTCTACTATTGCTCCTCTATCACAACGCATCAAATGGAGCTACATTTACAAAGGCAAAATAAGCCTCATCCTGGTGGCATTTGGGGGAATAATACACACTGAGCCTGATTATTTGGACCGGGTGACCATGGTGAACTATCCATCAGTTCCCACAGATGTCACCATAGAGATCTCAGAACTGCGTTCCAGCGATTCTGGGACCTACCGATGTGAAGTCATGCAGGGCATTGAAGACAACTATGATTCAGTGGAGATGCATGTTCAAGGTAATTATCCAGACATTTCACAGAAAGTAAAATGTTAAATTAAATAAATTACCAAGCCTGATGGTAACACCACTCACCCTATACGGTTATACTGTTGTTTTGCAAATTTTGTTATATTTCCTCTATTCAAAACTTACATAGGTAAATTTTTATGAAAGGAAATATACTTCAAACGCCTAAAAGGCTACCTTGTCTTTTTTCATTGTACTTCATAAGATACTGGAGTCTGAGATATATTGAGTTTTCAGTCATTCTTTTCAACAGGCATCGTGTTCCACTACCGGGCCATAACCAGCCGCTACACCCTGACCTTTGACATGGCAAAAGCAGCCTGCATCAAGAACAGTGCCGTTATTGCGACACCTGAACAGCTGCAAGCTGCTTATGATGACGGATTTCACCAGTGTGATGCAGGCTGGCTTTCAGATCAAACTGTCAGGTACTGTGTGTCTGTCCATTGACTTTTACACCAGCTTTGTTTGCTGAATGTCTGCAATTTTACCCTAAGGAAAAAAAATGAAAATTAGATTTTATTCATTTTATTATTATTTCTTCATTTATCTGTTTTTACTATTTCTGTTGGTCCCAAATAGGAAAAAACACCTGTATATGTTACCATTATATAGACATATCTTTGTTTTTCAGTTAATTTGCTAAGATATTGTGAGCCAAATGGTTCTTGGCCCTCTATTTAAAGAATTGTTTTTAGAGACCTCTATTCTTAAGAGTACACTGTTCATATATTCCTCAGGTATCCCATTCATGAGCCCAGGGAGCCTTGCTATGGAGACAAGGAAAATTTCCCAGGTGTACGTACATATGGAATCAGAGATAATAATGAGACCTACGATGTGTACTGCTTTGCAGAGAAGATGTCTGGTAATAATAAATATTTATTAGATATTTATTAAAAACGCTTAATTTATTATGTGTTTTTCACTTTACAAATTCAACCATGTGATTCCTAGGCAGAGTTTTCTACTCCATGTCCATGAAAAAGTTTACATTTTCGGAGGCATCTGAACAGTGTGGGAATCTCGGAGCCCAACTAGCCACCACAGGGCAACTGTATTTGGCCTGGAAATCTGGAATGGATGTGTGCAATGCTGGGTGGTTAGCAGATGGGAGTGTGAGATATCCTATCAACATTGCCCGCCCGCAGTGTGGTGGGGGTCTCCTGGGTGTTCGAACTGTGTACCGTTTTCCAAACCAGACAGGATTCCCCGACCCAGACTCCTACTATGATGCCATCTGCTATGAGGGTAAGTATATTGGCCACGTCAAACATGTCATTTTGTAATAACAGGTTTATACATGTACAAATATTTATACAAATATATGTGTGTACCTATGATAACTGGATATACTATCATACCTGAGAATATCATGCCTGAGAATATACCACTGTAAATAATGCATGTCTCTCACTGCTCAGGAGAGGATAAATTACCCACTCCTTACCCTCCAGTACCTGATGTGACCACAGACTCCTACACCCCAGTACCTGAGATTAACATGACCACAGACTTCCATACCCAAGTACCTGATATTTACTTGACCACAGCCCCTGTCTTTAGTGTGGGCACCTATAGCTCCAGTCCAGTCGCCTATCCTGAGAGTGACACCACTATGGGTGAAGCTCGAGGTGGGTTTGTCAGCGAGCCCTGGGTAACCACCATGGTGCCACCCCCTTCCATCTTTCCTACTGTAATGGAGAATGTCACTGAGGATGTGATCTCTGTAGTCGCAGCTCGGCCTTTTCTGCACGAGGTACCCAGAGATAATGTCAGCATTGGTGAGTGAGTGCAAGTTGCATGGAATGTAAAAGTACTTAAACGCAAGAAACTTCTGATGAACCCAGTCCAATTCCATAAACTATTATTCTTAGCAGATATGTACAAAGTATTCGATAATTTCTATTTTGAATAACATTAACACTATCTTTTTTCCTCCACATTCCAGAATTTAAAGGAGTGGTGTTCTACTACCAATCAGGTTCAGCACGCAATTTCACTTTCCATGAGGCTCAGTTGATCTGTCAGAGACAAGGAGCTGAAATAGCTACACCCATTCAGTTGCAGGCAGCTTTTGAGGCTGGTCTGCATCAGTGCAGACCTGGCTGGCTAAAGGACCAGTCTGTCAGGTCCTTATTTTTTTATTCAAAGTACATAGATTGTATAATTATACTTTGGTAAATTACTCCTGTTTTTCCCCTTTCTGTTCTTGGCAGGTTCCCTAACATTAATCCTGAGGAGTGCTCTGGATATCAAAACAATGCTTCTGGGGTGATCTCTTTTGGAATTAGGCCTGCAGATGAACACTATGATGTCTACTGCTACATTGACCCAATAGAAGGTGTGAGAATCATGCCTAACGTCTTCTCTATGTATACAAAATACATTTTCAATACCAAGTAATGGTAATAGTAAATTGGGTAGGCTTGTATCCGAGGTGGCTTTTTTAAGGGTCTCCCAAGTGGCACAACATCAAAGCACTTGCCCTCTTGTCAGGAAGACATACAAAGTGCTTTTAAGTCTAACATTGAATTCATTAACACTGGTTCACTAGGTTACAGACTTAAGATACCATCAACCTAAAACTCTGTTCAGGGTTTTTTTTCACTCTTAAACATTTTAGTAAGTCTTAAGCAGTAATTAAGACTTGCATACAATATCTCCTGCCATGCTACTATAACAACTACTGTTGTAGTTTTTTTTATAACAACTATTGTTATTGTTAGTACTTTTCACATTGGAATTAATTTCCAATAGCAAGACTTTTTTTTCAGGAGGTCGTCTACCTAATATACAGTACATTAAACTCTTAAAATACCCTCAGTGCCTAAAATCTAAATGTCTTTATGAGCTTGTATGGCCCACATAAATAAGCCTCCACAGAGGAGCACATGGTTGGTGTGTTGGCAAGTAAAAGCCTAAATAAAGAAACAGACAGCAATAATATGTACAAGGTAGTAATGTACCAATGAGTAATAAAAAAGCAAAACACTAATATTCCTGCTTTTGGAATTCCTGCATAGCCTAAACTGAGAAACAAGCAGCAAAAAATTAGTTTGTGATGAGCTATCTATGAATGCATTATTGCATTTCTCCCTGTTTCTTAGTGGACGTCTTCCATGTCAGTTCCCTGGGAAATCTTACCTACCAAGAGGCGGAAAATTACTGCCATAGCCACAATGCCACCCTGGCCTCCACAGGGGAGCTGTATGCAGCCTGGAGTCAGGGCTTCCATAACTGCAACCCAGGCTGGTTGTCCGATGGCAGTGTCCGCTACCCAGTTCAAAATCCACATGTGAGCTGTGGTGTAAATAAACCAGGAATTTACACCATTTATGCAAAACCTGACCAAACTGGATTCCCAGATCCTTTCTCCAGATATGATGCTTTTTGTATTAGAGGTATTAAATGCAGGTCACATCACTCCAAAAATGTAGGACAAGGAAATAGATCAACACTGAACACTCTTTAATGTCTATTTAATCCTAGCACAGTAAAACTGATATATTACCAGGTTACTAAATTTCAATGTTATGTTCTTCAGCTCCTCTTGTCCTCCTCTTGTATTGTCAGCTCCTCTTGTTCTCTTGTCTCTCCAGAATCTACTTCAGAAAGTGGTTATGGATCTGCTAGTGGGTTACCCAGTGGAAGGGTACCCGAGAGTGGCCTTCCCAGTACTGAAGGTTCCAGCAGTGGCTACTCTAGTGGAGATGTGTCTGGAAGTGGCCTTCCCAGTGCAGAAGGTGCCAGCAGTGGCTTCCCTAGTGGAGCTGTGTCTGGAAGTGGCCTTCCCAGTGCTGAAGGCTCCAGCAGTGGCTTCCCCAGTGGAGATACATTGGAAAGTAGCATTACCAGTGCTGACGGTTCCAGCAGTGGCTTGCCCAGTGGATATGCATCTGGAAGTGGCTTTACCAGTGCTTTAGGTTCCAGCAGTGGCTTCCCCAGTGGATATTTATCTGGCAGTGGTTCCGGTAGTGGAACTAGTGGTTATGTATTAGGCAGCACTGGGTCTGGTGATGGCTCAGAGATCGTTGTCATCTACAAGGAGAGTGTAGACATAATGTCAGCAGAGAGACCTGACAAAGAAAGCTCTCATGAGGCAGCAAAAGGGAGTGAGGTGGTTTATGCCTCAGGAGTGGAATCTGGAGACATCAGTGGGGACCACTCAGGATCAGGTTATTTGTCTGGATCTGGACAGGATAGTAGTGGGTCTGGTGGTCTAGCATCTGGATCTGGCAGTGGAGATATAATCATCATGTTTGATCGAGAATCGACCCATATGCCCTTTCCAGAGCCTAAAACAGAGCTAGAAGTTGTTGGCGGACAGCCAGAGGTTAGTGGATTCAGTGGGAGCCTTAGTGGTGACATGACAAGCGGTTCTGCATTCAGTGGCATGCCAATTGGTGATGTCATAAGTGGCTCTGGAGTGAGTGGAGTGTCAAGTGGTGACATAATTAGTGGCTCAGGAGTCAGAGGATTGCCCAGTGGTGATGTCATAAGTGGCTATGGAATCAGTGGAGTGCCCAGTGGCGATGCCATAAGTGGCTATGAAGTCAGTGGAGTGTTCAGTGGGGATGCCTTAAGTGTCTCTGGGTTCAGTGGAGTGCCCAATGCCAATGCAATAGGTGGCTATGGAGTCAGTGGAGTGCCCAGTGGTGATGTCATGAATGAATCTGGATATAGTGAAATTCACATTAGAACCCCTGGAACCAAAATTCCACCTTCATATAAAATGGATATAAGTGTAAAACCAAATGGAGGAGACTTCGAAGATGTTAATGAAACCAATGTGCCAACTATCAACACCACCAGTACCAACACATTATCTTTTACAACCAGTCCCTTGACACCAGCAACCACAGATCAGCCCACTGTTCCTGAAGGTAATACTAGTCACTTATTGTCTAAGTTTTAGGTCGACTGAAATTTAAATTGAAAATCATATGCCATGCTATGCTATAGCTATAACGACACCATAGCTTCAACCACTAGACTTGATCCAAAGTTTAAATTTTTTTTGCCTGCCTATTTCCAGAATCAAGAAATATACACTAATTTGATGCACTTTGCCCAAATCTGATCATATTTTAGCAACACTTGGATGTCCAGATGACTGGGTGGAATTTGAGGGCAGTTGCTATATCCAGTTTGATATTGGAAATAATTGGACGAGTGCAGAGCAGCACTGCCGAGAGCTAAACTCTCATCTGCTTAGCATCACTTCCGAGAAAGAGCAAATATTTGTCAACAGTAAGTATGGAATTGGATTATTTGAGTTTATTGTTTGTTTAACTTGGATTTGCAAATTGGATTGTTGAAGTTTTCACTATGAATCCAATTTAAAAACAACCTAGATCACATTTGGGAATACCAGTGGATTGGACTCACTGTTCAAGACCACCTACATGATATCAGCTGGACAGATGGAAGCCCTTTGGTGATGTCTAAATCTTTAATTTAGTTATAATTTGTGGATGAAGTTACTGATGCAGATAGAAATGTAAATGCTCTGCAAAAATCCAGAACTTTGCATAACTGATTGTCACTTTTCTACAGGAATATGAAAACTGGAGACAGAGGCAGCCACATAGGGTTTTTAATCCTGCAGAAGACTGTATAGCAATGATTTGGCAAGAGTCTGGCCAATGGACTTATGTGCCTTGTAACTACCCTCTGCCCTACACATGCAAACGTAGACCTGGTTTGTACCCCATGAAGACTTTTCCCCATCACCATTTAATGTTGAATTTCAAAACAATCTGTCTTGATACAGATTGATATTGATATGGATATGGAGTGAGGTGGAAGTTTTGGTCACGATATATTCATGACTTTATCATATCATGACCAGAACTTTCTACCTATCCATATCAAGACTGATTCTAAAGTGTAACGTGTAATGTACAGAGGCAGTCCAGCAGAATTAGGCCTTTAATTCTTCCACTTTCCCTATACAGGCAAATGCCTAACACCACCTGAAATCGAAAATGCCAGAATGTTAGGAAACAGGATGGAGTATTACCCAGTCAGGTCCATCATTCGGTACCAGTGCGACCCTGGTTTCACACAGCGGCATCATTCAGTGATACGCTGCATGACAGATGGCCAGTGGGAACAGCCTAAAGTGGAATGTGTAGAAAGTAAGTATAAGGTTTCCAAACACAATCACTGAATTTGAGCACTACATTTTAAACTGTAAGGAAATAATGATATGCGTATGTATGTATGTAAGTAAGGCAAATATGCTCAGAATTGTACTGCTTCATGTATCAGCAGTGCACAATCCCACCAAATAACAGCTCATATGTGTGTCACAGTCCCAGGTTTTGCTTGCTTGAAACACAACTTACATGTTTTCTTTTACTGGTGCCTGGTGACAACCAGCCTAGTCCTTTGGACAACAAAACACTAACAGACTGGTTACTCTTCTTGTCCCCGGTGCCCAGGCTACTGCTTTTTCTACCCTTTTCCCACAAATTATTATAAAAAAAAATGGAGTTTATCATTACAAATGAGACTACATGCTCTTGAGCTGGGAACTAAGACAGATTAAACATTTTACCATGCCGCGTTTTACGTTATATTCCATTTTCTTGCATTAATAGGCACTTCAAGAAACCGACTACAAAAAAGATCCCTAAAGTGGCATTCCAAAGCAGTCAGCAGTCGAACATGAAGAAAGGTCCTCTAAACAGGACACAAGGCACGCACTTCAAATCATCTAGAGGACTGTTGTTAGTAAAAAGCATCTCTGCAGAAGTCTTATTTACCCAGAAGAAATCCAGTAGCCTCGGTAACAGGGTCCTCTTTATACAATGATGCACATTAGGTTCTGTTCTGTAGTCTGCCTGGCTGATTTATTTTTGAGTGTTACTCAGTGCCTTGGTGTTAGGGAAAAATAAGAAGGAACGAGTTTTCTGAGAGAAAGTTCAAGGACAGAATGTCTTCCCACTTTTAAACTGTTTTATTTCTTATACAACCCAATGTTTAACCCCTAAAGTCCCAGCTTGGTTTGTTTTAGTTATTTAGGTGTGACTATATTATTCAATGACTACTTGGATTTATTACATAACTACAGTGAAACTAATTTGAAAGTCATGCAATAATGAACAGTGGGTAAAAGCTAAAAACTAAATTTGATTATTTAAACCTAAAAAAAAACTTAAAAACTAAATTAGATTTAAAATTTAGATTTTTAATCAATAATAAGCTGAAAATTTTGTGGACATGGGGAAACAAGTGAAGCCCTGGGAACAAACATTTTGAAAAGTATATTTCTTTATACTTGAGTATATACTTTATTCTTTCCTGCTTTGCATCATTTTCTCTGCTTTTTCATGCGAGTGAGTAAAAGAGAGAAAGAGTGAGTGAATGTAGGATGGGCAAAAGAGTAACACTTATATAAAAAGACAAAAGGCTTCAGTGACTACAGCCGGATATAATAAACTCAAAAGTCTTTAAAATTCATTCTTTTTTATGTTTCTTTGCTGTTTTGTCCTTTGTTTATATGCCTAGCTTCATCACAGAAAGCAAATGAGACTGTGAAAGATAAAAAACATCCATTGCATTTCTGTTTCTATTCACTGGAATTTTTTAAAATTCATGATATATTTTAACAACTGAAATGAAAACATTATTTATTAAGGACTAGAGGCTTGAAGCATATTTAATTGTCTTTTCATTTAGGAATGCTAGTCCCCATATGAAGCAATTCTTATATTACATATTTTGCTAGAGCAACCATCAAAAAAAAAAAAAAAAAAAAAAAAAAAAACAAAAAAAAAACAATTCCAATGCTGATACTGGAAGATGGCCACAAATATTATGTTCACAAGCCAAAATTTAGCCATCTCTGTAAGGTAAGCGGTAATCATTGCACTGGTTTGTTATTTAGTCATACAGAGCAATAGCCAACACTTTTATATGCCGTTGTCTTGCTGTCAACTGTTACACTGAGCTCATAGCTATCGGAGTGCCACACCTGTGTCCACTGAATAAACCAAGACTAAATATATGTGTTTCTGTGCCTCGGTTGTTGTTGCTGTATGTCAATTTTTAATTGTTGTTTTTGGTTTGTTTTGCTCTTTTAGAATCATATAATTATTTTATTTAACAGCACTTAAATGATGTAATAATGCAACTTTATAAACAAGTTCAAAATCCAGCTTTAAATAAGTATCATTAACTATTAAGAGACATACCGTAGAAGTCACTTGCACTCATTCATCTCTGTACAGCTTCTGCATAAACAGCCTATTTAGTTAAACAAGTCTATCTCCAGGACTCTCTGAGAGGAAAAAAACAGACAGTCCCATGAATATGTCTTTCATAGACAACAGTATGTACCTTCATGCAGAGCACTGGAGAGAAAAAATGAGTAGCTTAGCAACACTGCTGTCTTTTCATTCTAATATCACCATGATTTGGAAAGCAGGTGTGAAATAAGACATCTATGAAAATTACTTATTCGTTATATTTAACTAAATGTATTACAGTAGATGACAGCTTTCTAGATGGCAGCCAGCTCAGATGCGGTGGTATATGGATTGAGTACAAGGTCCAGCAGAGGTTCTCTGTGTGTCCCCAGCTATATTCAATTCAATTTTATTTGTATAGCTCTTTTAACAAAGGACTTTGTCTTAAAGCAGCTTTACAGAACATGAACAGAATACAGAGTTTAATATAAAACAAGAAAATATAAAAAAATTCAAGATTAATAGACAAAAATATAAATGTTTTTGTATTTATCCCTAATGAACAAGTCTAAGGTGACCTTGGTGACTTAGATGAAACTCCCTTAGATGAAAAAGAAAGAAACCTTGAGAGGATCCAGACTCAAAAGGGAACCTCATCCTCATTTGGGTGACACTGGATGGTGTGAATTATAAGTATTCAGTCCGACAATTGTGGATCAATTCAGAGGTTGTTGTCCTCTAGACCACATGTGGTTGGTATCTCTCTTTGAATGTCTAAGATGGTTATAAGATTTTTGACACACATAGAGTGTATACATACAGTAGTGTGCCCTCTACTGATCACTGTGTAAAGTAGAATACATGTGTGGAAAATTCCAGATTAATACAGAAAACTGTTAGCCTACTTTTAGACTTTGCTTAAGGTTAATTATCATCATCATCATCATCATCATCATCATCATCACCATCATTATTACATGGTGATGGTGGTGTATTGTTTGTGGCATTCATACATTCATTCATTCATTCATATATCTTCAGATGCTACTTTATCTTGGTCAGAATTGTGAGGAATCTGAAACACTAGGC
>JAOTRN010000036.1:11131592-11147233 GCA_028566695.1 Bagroides melapterus
CATTCATTCATTCATTCATATATCTTCAGATGCTACTTTATCTTGGTCAGAATTGTGAGGAATCTGAAACACTAGGCATACAGCAGGATGTTCGACCATTGCAGAACACCACAAACACACACATTCATATGTAGGAGCAATTTTGAGTCCATCTACCATCTGTATCCAATGTTTTTGGAAGGTGGGAGAAAACTGATGACCTCACACACTGACAACACACATGTTGACCCTGTCTCATACATACTGCATTCATTAGTAAAGTAATTTTTTGGAAAAAAAATATCCTTGGTTCTTAATGAAGTTTTGGCCTTGAGATGACTGCTGATTTATTTTCAATAATATCATTGTCCGTAATTGCTTCCATATGTTAACAGATAAGTAGTTAAGCATAGACTGAAGAGCATGGTACGATTAAAGTAATTTTATAGCTTTGTGTCAACTGCATATAGATAGGAAAATGTCAAAGTCATTCATTAATTAGAATGAAAGTATCATATCTTGTATGATAAAAATCAAGAGAGCTCAAGAAAGGGAGACCCAGCAGTGCTTGGAATTTAATTTCTAGTGAAGCATTGAAATTGAGAAGAAATGTATAATTTCATCATTGTAATGTCTTTGTATTGTCTAATGTTTCCAGGAGTATGGATGCAAAACCTGTCCCAGGAATACTAAATGTATTCCTGGGACATCTCAGTCTACCTCATTTCTCTCTCTCTCTCCCTCTCTCTCTCTCTCTCTCACACACACACACACAACACAAACATACAGGAGTCCTGAAGCTGTCTGGGAGCAACGCTAAACCCCACACCATCATACCATACCATATTTGACAAGTAAATGTATAAAATATGAGTTTTAGTTCAATCAGCACTATACAAGTAGTTAAAAAAACATTTATTATCTAAAATGACATTTAATAAGACATCTGCATGTTGCTTTTCTTTAAACAAAATAGACTGTAAACATGCATGAAATACAGCCTAAATACAATTAGTGAAATTAAACAAGAGACTATATGTAGGATACTACATATGCTATGCTGTTTAAGCAAAAAATATGTTTGCTGGATCTATATGTATGTGACATTTAATAAATGTGACATATAGTACATAGCTGTAGTACATGTAATGGCAAAACACATTGTATGTATTATACATTAAAGGTCCATTGGTTTAGTTGATATGAGAGAATTTACCAAGGGCAATTTTGCAGACCTTTTCCCTGAGTGACACTTGGTTTAAATGCTCAATTCTACATATATAAAAATCAGAAAATGTAATAGTTGAAGACAAATCAGTCCACTTGATCACGACTATACTGCTTGCAGATTCATAGGAAAAGCTCTGACACCCTTTCGTTATATTACAAGAATTCAAAGGTGACTCATCAAAGCATAGTCTATATCATCTGCCAAAATTCACATTTGTTTTGAATGATTTTTAAACTGATGACCTCAGCTGTGTCAAAATCTTACCATCTGACTTTGTGACAGTAAACTCCATATTTCAAATGCTGGGGCAGGAAGCCGAAGCTCCGCACACCAGGTTCAGGTGGACCGCAGTTGGCTCTGGGTTTGGCGATGGGATACCTCACACTGCCATCCGCCACCCACCCGGCATCACACTGATCCAAGCCCGCAAACCTCCACGCTGCGTACAGCTGACCCACTTTAGCAATCTGAGATCCATCCTGCACACACTCCTCCACTGCCTCAGAGAAGTTCAGCTTCAGCTTGTGCTGCAGAAAGTAAACCTCACCTGAAATCAGGAACAGAACAAACAAATCCTTTTTTCTCCAAAGAAATTTTTCCTATTTTTTACCTATAATATATTAAATAATTATATTGCGTATATTACATATATAAAAGTTAGGTAGGTATTTAGATAAAAAAATCTTGTTAATTTAATTCAACAAAAACCTCAGTATTAATAAAGATCAGTTACATTATGTTAGGTTTAAATGGCTATATTGCTAAATTTTTATGTTATTAAACAAAAGTTTATAATGTACATATGCATAGTGTAAAATTTATGTACTGTTCTTACATCAACTACACACAGCTTCATTCATTAGCATCGTGTACATGTGTTTACCAAGTACCTGAATGAATTTAATGAACCTCTAGTGTGACTGGCGACACATCCATTTTATAACACCGTGCCAACTGTTGGGTTTAAAATGGTTCAAGCAACTTTTTATGGTGCTGGCATCAAATTATGAATTGCCCCAAGTAAATTTTTCCATTAATACTGCAAGTCAAAGAACTCATTAACAGAAAACACAAATATGTTAATAACTGACTAGCCATTTTTTACAGATATTCATATACAGTATGTCATGGTTGTGTGGTTGTATCTTCGCATCATACTTTTCATTGTATAAGTTAGAGCACGTATTATTTCAGCCTTACTTATTATGACAGCATTAGTTAAGTATTAATACGTGCTTATTTGTGTACCTTAACCTAGTGAAAATGTGCAGCTGAAGTCCATCAAAGGCTCATCGTTTGTAATAAAGTGCAAATAAATTCTACTCTTGATCATGTCCAAAACACACAACTCCTGAGCCTTAAAACAGATTGCTTGTCAAAGTTCTAATGATGTGTTAAAGTTAAACTAATTAGTTCAGGAAAAGACGTAAGCCAGATAACAGATTCCTTAGAGGTGACTCTCTTAGGAGGCAATCTGAAAATGTTTTTGCACTTTTGAAGACTAGGACACATGAGAATTTAAGAGATTAAAGCCAAGGCCAGTATTTCTTTCATTATTAAAGTCCAGGGTGTAGTTGAAATGCACAGTCTGCTGGCTTCATGTGATGTGCAAAGATCTCTGCAGCTCAGCCCATATAGCAGGGTGGAGACGTGTAATTTTGCCACAGCTGAAATGAGTCATATGCTCCCTTGGAATTCTGTAACACCTGTTGGTGTTTTTACAATGTAGAGACCATCCCAGCATTTTTTTTCAAGCGTTATTAGAATCCTCTTCCAGAGCTAAATTCAGTTCTTATCTGAACTGCTGAGATGAATTTTGCAGGAAAGGGAAACATTAAAGTCAAGATAAGTAGTATGTGTTGGGTGAAAAACAGCATTTCCCTATCAAACAATGTTCCATGTAGAAACTAAAACCTTTAACTACTGAAAGAATCCTTAAGGAAGCCTTGATACACTCTCCTTTTCTCTAAGCACATATATCATATAATTAGGTACACCCACTGGCCACTTGATAGCAACACCTGCTTATTCAAGCAATTATCCAATTAGCTAAACATATGTCTGCAACACAGTCCATGTGCAGCTACAGGTCAAAAGCTTCAGTTTATGCTCATATCAAGCATAAGAAAGGGGATGGCATGTGAGTTCAGTGATTTTGCTCAAGGCTGGTTGTGCCAGATGGGCTGGTTAGAGTTATTTCAAAAATTGCTGATCTCCTGACATTTTCTCTCACAAAAATCTCAGGTGGTCAGCTTGGTTTGAGGTGACATGTGGGCTACTATGATGAGCAGAAAAGACAAAATTTTGAAGCTTGCAGTGAATGTGCTACAATAGCAGAAGATCACATGTTTTTCTACTCGTGTCAGCCAAGAACGGGAAGCTGAGGCTACACCGGATACAGGCTCATCAGAACTGGGCAGACTTTCAGTGAACATCTGCCCAGTGTAGGCTCAGATTCTTGTTCTTGGCTCACATGAGTGGATCCCACATTGGAATCATAATAGCTAATTGGATAATTGCATGAGCAGGTGTTCCTAATAAAGTGGATGGTGTGTAATATAATGCCATTTGCATAGATGTGAGGCATAAAACAAAGTGATCACCTCTGATTGAAGAAGTGAAGCAGAATGCATCAAAACGATCCATGGATTTGTGGCGAACACCGTAGCTCCTGACGCCCGGTGCCATATCTGTTCCACCACAGGCATCTCGAGGCACTGCTACAGGGTACTGTGCTGTACCATCAGCCAGCCATCCAGCATTGCACCAGTCAAGCTTTTCTTCATCCCAGGCTGTAAACAGCTGTTCAAAGGTGGCTAGACAAGCACCCTGCTGCTCACATGCATCTTTAGCTTCCTGGAAGTTAAACTGGTAGCGACCCATAGGAGAGTAATATGGGAACACTATACCTGTGGGAGGCAACCAAGCTGTAAATTCAAGTCATGTTAAAAACATTACAGTTACAATAATACCCAATGCTTGTCGAAACCATATGACAGCTACATTTAAATTACATTTATTCATATAGCAGACCCTTTTATCCAAAATGACTTACAGTACAAATGATCTCAGAATTGTCTCATATTTTTAGGTTGCGGATATATAGTGACATTGGGAAGATTCAATGTAGCTGCAGTAAAATGCAAGCCAACTGTCCTAAACAGTGTTTCACAAAAATCTACATCCAGCATTGTCTGTGAAATCTACAATATAAGCACTTGAATACGTGACAAAATGGTATTTCTACAAACTGCCAGTGGACACACCATTAAATACACAACACTACCTTGCAGCAAACACTACCTTGACCTTTTTTGAGGTAAACCTACTATTAGGTTCCACTGTAGGTATAGAATTATTGATTGTAGCTCATCTGTTACTATACACACACTCTGTGATCCTCTCTGTGATCTCTTCTTTGTTCATCAACGGAAAAGGACCACCATTTCTATCATCGACCACCACAGATATTATTTCACTGGTGGATCATTCTCAACAAAGCAGTGACACTGGTATGAAGGTGACCTGTTAATGTGTATGGTGCTGCTATGACTGTATCAGGCATGTCAGCTGTGGTGAGGTTTTACATACACTGTGGACTGAACACGACATTTTGATTTATCTTGTAGGTGGACAATTACACTATATATGCACTATAGATAAATACACTTTTCCATGCACTTTGTATGGGTCGCCCTCAAGAGAGTATATATATTCACTGGGTTTCAGGGTGAACTTTTCCTTTCAGCAGCACAACAAATAAGTGTAGTTGATAACTGTTAGTGATCTTATGGGTTGTGCACTTAATAAAACGGTCAATAAGAGCAGATGCAGAATGGCCACTTAGTTTATGTAAATGTGTTTTACAGAGTATAACTTTACCCCGAAACTGAAGTTCCACAGTGACGCTCTCGTCCTCTAGGCCGTCTATAATCTCACAGCGGTAGCGTCCCGTGTCATCGCTCTGCAGCGGGTTGATGATCAGAGACGCGTCTCCTGGAGCGTTCCGGCGGAGACGAACGCGACCCCGGAATTCGCCGTAACTCCTATGGCGGGACCCCAAAGCCACCATGACGTGCGACTCTTTGGTTTCACCTGTGTTCGGCTGCCAGAGCCACTTCACCCTTGTCCTGCGAGGTGAACTGACCTCCGGCTCGTAGCGGTACACACACGGAAGAGTCACGTTGCCTCCTTGTACAGCAGACACCAAAGTTTGTGGAGATTCCACGTGAAGACGCACACCACTGAAGTATACTAGGGAAGGGTGAAGAGTGTTAATCAGGTCCGAAAAGCTAGTGTATTAAAAACAGTGAATATCTGCAAGTAGGAATTTACGTTTAAATATTAACAGATGCAACTTTTATAATGTGAAATAACACGAGCAGTCATACTCTCTCCGTTTCCGTTGCCATCAGACGATAAGTCCTGATAGTAATAATTGTTGGAGTATCGCAGAGCCTGACTCTCGAGCACAAGCTGCATAAGCAACATCAGCAGCAGAGGGCGCTTCATCATCACGTTCAGCAAATCAATCTTTTCCAAAACAATATCCTACAAAAGAGCGTAGAATTAGGCTTATTGGTAATATTTTATTCTGATCATAGTTCGCTGTCATACCTTTCATCTGCACTAAACTTATGTACTTACAAACGTGATGTTTACATTCTGATATTTTGCACAGATTTATGACTATACAATTTGCATTGTGTCCTTATTTTAGAATGCTATAATGACAATAAAATGTACTTGATCTGAACTTACGATGATGATGATAGACAGAGACTATACATCATCAGATAGTCTGACATAATACTCTAACAAACATGGCAAATAAAGTGATTTCTTTTCTTTTTTCCAAGCTGCCATTATTCATTACAGTCATTCGCGCAATGGCTTTGTACATTCCTACATTCTTCTCCTATTGTGAAAGCATAATCTAAAACAGGAAAGTATTCCAAAATACCAAACAAACAAACAAAACCTGCTTTTTTGTTGTTGTTGATGATGATCTGTTTTATTTATAACTGAAACCAGAAATAATCGCACATCACGCGAATTGTCAGTTTGCTAAATTATCACAAACTGCAACACAATTATTTCATTTGGTTAATTGTGAGCTGCTTACCGACTGAAGACGATGCTGTGCTCGTTGCATTCTCTGAACAGTTTTCTCATGTGTTCACATGTTCACACTCCGCCCGGGTTTAATACACTCGCGCCCCCTGCTCGTGTCTGTATAGCTGCGATGACGTCACGGAAGCGTCCTAACTGCACGAGCTTACGCTGTAACATCAGCACGGGCGCATTCGCATTGATAATCTTACAAAAAAAAACAAACAAGATATCCATAATACCGTCTACTATGCAATTTCTAACCTTTTAATCACACAAATGTCAGTAGAACTCTCCTAAAAAGTCTTTTCATTCACCATTGTAATCGCTTTATCATGGTGATAGTCACAAAGGATCCGGCATCTAGCTAGGAACACTGAGTCGTACAGCAAGAATACAATGTGGATGAAACACCAGTCCACTGCAGGACTTTTTTGGGAGATGGAGAGAACTAAAGAAGTTGGAGGAAAAACATATAGATGGATCGAGAACATGCACCACACAGACAGAGTTTAACCCAATCTCAGGATTACCTCAGGGACCCAGAATCTGAGAGGCAGCTATGCTATCAGCTGCACCACAGTGCCACCCTGTTTTGTCATTTATATTTTGCTTTTCATGTGTAAAATCCTGTTCATTGTTAGAAATCTGCTGCATTACTATAAGGGTAAAGAATGTTTAAAGAATGTTAAAGAATTTTTTAAAGAATGCTTAAAGCTTCTATAAGGAATCCCACAGCAGAGTGTTTTCTTATCAGATTTTCTCTTAAAGAAACATTTTTATTCTAAGTATATATTATTCATATTTTCTTCAAAGAGAGCTATGGAGAAATTATATAAGTAAACTCATTGTTTAATTTAGAATTTTGCATACTTTAAATAAACACAGCACTGTTTACCAAAAAAAATAGAGAAATATGATCTGAAGCCAGGGGCCTGTCCCCAATCAAACTGAACTCTGACAAAAATACAGCTGGTTATGGAAAAAAGCTGAAACCAGGATTCCACTTTTCCCCAAAGGCCAGTAAAGCTGTTTCATTTTCCAGAGCAAATAAAGGATGGCATAGGTATCTTCAAACAGATGGGATTTTTTTCCACACTCTCTCACATGCTCACGGTCTCTGAAGATTTGATAGAATGTCCTTTCATGTCACTCCATCACATGAATTCAATAACCTTCGCCATCTCTTCTTCCTAAATGTAGACTTCCCTGCTTGATGAAGGTGTTGTTTTAGTATCAGTGATGACTATTTCTGCTCACCAGTAGCTGGGGAAAGGAAAGGGCTGCTCAGCGGCCTTTGGTGACAGCAGGATGTTGGGCTGACTCCTTCACTCAGCATCATGACACTGAGCAAAACACAGCTTAGTTCCTCCTCTGCTTATGATCTCATTCTTTTTATCCTTGCACATAAGAGGGGGGAGAGACAGGTTTACCTTTCACAGATACTAAGACCCATTATTGATGTGTTTGAAGATCCCAGACAGTTTATTCCCAAAGCTAAGATGAAAGCTCTTGCCTGGGGCCAGGAATGATAACCGCCTCTGAATAGCAGGGGACAGACGACGAGGTACATTTTGGCTGCTGACACCAAGCATGATAGCATTGTTTGCTAATAGTTGGTCAAAATGAAAAGATCCACAGCACTTTTTGGGTTTTCCCTAAACACTTGTAAGTCCACTGCAAATCAAAAAGGAGACAGAGCAAAATAAACAGATTTCAGCTTTTTCATTCAGACAGGAGCTAGTGAAAAAAAATTCAGCCAAATCTCTGGGACATTTCAACACCAGTACCTAAAATTCACACAGAATAGTACTCTGAAACAGATTTTCATAAACCCAACTAAATTCAAATTGAAATACCTGGAATATATTTCTCTTAAAAGAAACATGTCCAATTTCTTAGAATATCTGAAGAGTTGTAAATGTTTTAGGAAATGCATCACAAAAGGTTTAAATACAGTTAAATCGGTTATAGAACTTCAGTGCATATTGCACACTTGTCCAATAAAAAGCTTCTAATTCGTCTTGCCAGAAAGTGATATGATGTAAAGGAAGGTCATTTATTCTCACAATAATTACACTTCTGTCAGGGAGCTGTTTCCTGACTGGGATAAACTTCAGTGCTTGATGACAAGGTCAGACCTGCTTTCCCTACTGCAATCTTTCATTTACTGGAAAACATTTTCTTCTAAGCCTTGTTTGATTGCAGGTGGTAAGATTGCAGATTCCTGTTGCCAAAATGTTTGCTGGTGCTTATTACAGATTTTTCTCTAGTTTGGGAAGATGATGTGGTGTGTATGTGGTGTCTGTAGGATTCTCCATGTATGATCTACCTTTGTGTTTTACACTTAGTGGCTACTTTGACAGCACTTTGACACCACTATACCTTTATGCAATTATTCAATCATCCAATGAGGTGGAAGTAGCACAATGCATACAATTACGCAAATATTGGTCTTCAGATATTATTCACATAAAACATAGAATAGGGAAAAGTTTGATCTCATTGTTAAATGCTGCACTCCTAGGTGTTGTGTCTAGAGACACGACGGTCTCTAGAGTTTAAACTGTACACTAGCAAAAATACATCCAGTGAGTGCCAGTTCTATTGGCAGAAAAAAACATTGCCAATTGTCAGAGAAGAATAGCCAGAACTGACCAAGCCAACAGAAAGGCTAAAGTAAAAGTTAACCGCTCATTATAACCGTGGTGAGTGGAGTCACATGTTGAACCTTGAGGTGAGGATACAACAACAGAGGATACAACACCACATAGGGTTCAACTTCAGTCAGCCAAGAACAAGACTGTAAGACTACTGTGAGTTGTTGAACAGTGGAAAAAATTCTTCAACTTCATTCTTCAACTGGACATTGTTTTTGTTTTTTATACCATTCTGTGTAAACTCTAGAAACTGTTCCATCGATCCATCATTGTGTAATGCTTATTCTACTCAGGGTCACAGAGAACCTGGAGTCTAGCCCAGGGCACTCAGGGCTCCCAGCAGAGGACACCCTAGACAGGGTGCAACCACTCACACGCCCATTCACACACTATGGACAATTTAGAGATGCCACTCTGACCAAAACACGTCTTTAGACTGGGGAAGGAAACTTAAGTACACAGATAAAACCTTCATACACACATAATGGCGGCAGGAATCAAACCACCAACCATAGAAGCGTGAGGCAAACACGCCAAACACTATGAAACCATGCCCTATATCTATAGAGACTGTTGTGTGAGTCCATGTCACGGTCATAATGATATTTTTATCTGTTCTGGTGATTGATTTTAACATCATTCGACGATGGTGTCCCGCATCTACATGATTTTGTGAATTGTGCTCCAGCCACAAGATTAGCTGATTGAATAAATGCATGAAATTTCACTAATACTTCTTATCATACTAATATTTATATTGTCCTCTGCTTGACATCACTGCTTGTATTTCCTCATTTAAAAAAAGTACATTTGGGTAAAAGTGTCTGATAAATGAATAATTGTAATGTGAACACACTGGTGCTCCCAATAAAGTGCTGAACTGCACTGCACTGATTGGCAAAACACACACACACACACACACAACTCTGGACTGCACTAACTGGCACAATACACACTCCACAAATATACATACATGTTTGTATACATGTTTATAGTCCACAGAACTGTTTACATGCCGTTTTTGCACACTGTTTTCTGCATATTTATAATTTTGTAAAACTCATTACCTCACCACCTACAAACTGCTGCTATTGCATTTAACTTAATTTTGAGTCTGCGCTGTTTTTGTGTGTATGTCTTGTCTTGTGTTTTTGTATTGTCTGTCTGCACTATTTTTTGTCTTTGGTCTCACACTGCTTGCACCAGGTTGCACAGATGCACTTTATGTAGCTAGGATTAAACCTAGTTTAAATCCTTATCTTTATGTTGAATGTAGCTCTGTCTTTTTTGTTCTATGTAGCATCATGGTCCTGGAGAAACGTTGTCTCATTTCACTATGTACTGCTTAAGCTATATGGTTGAAATGACAACAAAACTTCTTGACTTGTCTTGACTTGGTTAGTATTTGTATACTATATTGGTTATATATTAAATAAAGAAGTATTAAAAACCTAAAAAATGGACAGGTTCAGACAGTAGATCAACATGTGTCCTAGTTATTTATGGCCCCAAATTCTGAGTTGGTTTTAGGGTTGCTTCAAAATACGGAATGGAGTGTATGTTTCTCCATGTATTGTACAAACAATGGACGATTTCCTCTATAGACATGTTCAGTGGTTTTCCAGATAAAATATAGTTCAGCATAACTTTGTTATTCCAGGAATGAGCCCTTCCTGGAGGTGCCATGCTCAAACTGACATTTTCCTGCCATTCTTTGGACCTCCATTCTTCCTGCTTCAACTTTTGGACAAGGCTTCTATATACTGCACCTAGTTAAGCAACATATGACAGACAACAGAACACTGATTCTTTTAGAAATCACACCACACAGAGAGAGCTTTATATCCTGTTTGGTTCAGGCTTCCCCATAACAAGCTAAGGCAATGATAGCACAGACAGTGACTTGAGGGGGAAAAAAAAAAAAAATGGAAAAATGACATTCACAACATGGGACCAATTCAAACCCGGTCAACTGTGTGCCAAGGTCAATGTATGGTAATTGAGGACTCAAAGAATTGCATGATCTATTTTAACTCTTTATTCCTTTTAGTAATTAAGAACATGGAATATTTTACGATACACTGTAAAATTGAATCAAATCTTAGTATGTTATTCAATATGTGACAAAAACACATTAAATGAAAACAAGACAGAACAAAGAACATACTGAATAGGGTTTACAAAGTTTTCATTGTGAAGTAAAAAAAAACAAAAAAAAAAAAACACTGATAAAATCTTAAGCTAACATTAGTGATGAAATACTGTTTTATTTTTTTTAAATGCTTCCCACATTCTAAACACAACCGTTTTTAACCCTTATAATATTGTTCATTAATTTTTTCACCGTCTACTAGTTTGTCTAAATCTCCATCTAAAAAAATAGAGAAAATATTATTTCTTGGCATGTCCCATTAATATTAATGCTCGCATCATATTGCACAAACCCATAATTTATAATTCATAGGGATTGTTGGGGAGGAGGGTCACATCACAACACCATGGGAGCATTATGTAGATTGGGGAGGGTTTCAGGGTTTCAGTGCAAACCATAGAAATCATGCAAAATTAGATTTCCACCCCTTTACCGGGGCCCTATTTTAATAAGCATGTTTTTTTTGCTGCTGAGCCACTAGAAATTCAAATATTTTTGATGCATGACTGAATATATTAGATATACTTAATGTATCAGACCGAATGTATAAGAACGTTCAAAGCAGCGAGAGGACGCACTTTCGACTTCATTAAATTAACATGTAAAAAATTCAATCGCTTTGGTATTACGCAATTATAATATTCAGAGGTGATGATTTGTTTCAGAATGATCTTATTGATTTATTTTTTTAAACAAAAATCAGTAGCACATCGCAGTTGATTCAACTCTACCTGAGAAATATCCGTGGCAGTGTTGGGCCAAAGCATTAATGTACAATAATACTGAGGAACACCTTTCTTTGTTTCACAAGATATTGATGTAGTAATATTTTGAGAACAGCTCATTTTGTCAGAAATATTCAAGAAATCAAGCTTTTTAGAGGAACATTTTACATCCATTGTAAAAAAAAAATAAAAAAAATCATGCCCACAATCAGTGATCTTGTTATGGACTATTCACAAACTTACAAAATAAAAGAATTACAACTGGTAATTTATTATTAACTAAATAACTAACACACTGCTGAAACTATTTAATATGTGACCCATATATAATGTACAATAACACTTTAAACCAAATATATTTCATCTATATATTTCAACCTACTGCAAAATGGCCCAAAATACATCAGTCATGATAAAGGAGCATGAATATGTAATATTTTTTACCACAAACATATCACTATGGGGATGTCAGTTTACACAATCATTTGTATTCATCATGCCACAAAAAACCTCACTGCTTTGTGAGTTGAACAGAACTTACATTGCATGGTTTATCTTTAGAAGTTGGACCTCCCTGAAGTGCTGGTAAAGCTCAATTCCCTGCTGTTGTTATTAGGGTTTTATTTCTTGTCGTTGTCTTAGCGCCCTCTGGTGCTGGTAGTGAGGCAGTGCATCAAGTGGCTCAGGAAGAAAGGGATGCAGGGATCTAAAGTAGAGAGCGGGGAGGTGGTGACTTAATCCTCACAGCCCAGCAGCTCCATTCGCAGCGTGATGCGCTCATGCCACTCCCACGGGATCACGCGGACAAATCGTGCATAGAAAGGCGGGTCAAACACGTTCTTTTTGTGCACATTGTTATCACTGTTGCCAGGGAAGATCTGCAGGTAGAATGAAGAAAAAAAAAATTAAATACAGTTAGAAATCGAGTAACTTTGCCTGAAAACACTGTGTGCATGCATCTGACTGCTGGCTGTGTTGGTTTCTACAGAACAGGTGGTTACTCAGAACAGCCAATTGGCACAGGCGTCAAACGTAACGCTTCATTTTTTCTTTTTTTCTCCATGTATATTTTCACATGTGTGGGGAAAAAAACAACAATCATCTTTTTAGGACTCATTTTGGCTTAGTTATGATTAGGATTTTATTTTGTTATAGCCACAGGGAAGCAGCAAATCTTGAATATGAAGAGGTCTGATGTGTAATTAGAGATAAGCGTCCAACCTTGTCAGCGTTTTTTTTGTCGTCTTGTACCACAGTCCAGTTCTTTCTGTTGTCACTGTAAGCCACTTTGTAGGCTGAAACAAAGTGCACACTTCCAAAGTCTTTAGCTCCCTGAGTGATGATTGCTGTGATCCTTTTAGGGGATAGCAAGTCCACCTAGTGAAAATATAAAACAGTTTAACAGGACAGCTAGAGGAAAATACTCATTACTGCACCATTAAAACAGTGAAAGTGCAGCTTTTCTTATTGGCCCAGAATTATATCATATATGACTGTAATATCTGTAACACGCATGTAGATTATGGCCTGAACATGGGAGGGTTAAAGTGTGAATGGATATTCAACCTCAAAATAATATACTGATATTAATAAATATTAAATGAAAAAAAAAAGGCTTTCAGTTGTGCTGCTTGTCTGTCTGTCTGTCATCCACAAGCATTTATGATCTACTTTTATTTACTAAAATAAATTACACACTGCCTAATAAATGCACACTGTCCCTGGTTAAAAAAATATATGCATCATTTATTGTGAGATTTTAACATACTGCTGTAATGCAGACAAGGGGAAAAAAAAAGAAGGAAAAAAAAACTTTAATCATCTCTCCTTCTTTAATCATCTCTCCATACTCCATCGCATTTTCTCCACTAAAAACGTCTCAAGTTCATGGTCACCTGTAGCCACTCAGATCTGCTGTTGCTGGCTGCAGTCCAGGCATTGGTCTTGCCCTGCTTGTCCAGGCGAGCATAGTGTGGATGCCAGGTGAAGGCCTCTATGCCCCACGTGCGGAAGGAGCTGGAGCTTGAGAGCTGAGCATCACCAATCAGCCGTGACTTGAAACCAAGCGGTTCGGAGCAACCTGCGGTGTTAAAACAGATTTGCCACGTTTACAAGCAAAGATTTCACTGAATGAACTGAATGAATTCATTCTGATATTCCGACACTGAATATACTGAATTCTGACACAAATCCTAAATTCTGTATAAAATCTTTAATTAATCTGACCAGAAATTAAAATAACGCTGTCAAATGTCAAGGTTACCATAACAACCTTGTCTACACGAGGCCAGTCTACATCCACTGTTCTGTATTCCTGCTGAATGTCTAAAAAAAAAAAAATTAATCCTGAGCCAAATTTTACTGGAGGTCAGTCTGTATCCTGCATCTCCTCTAAAATATCAGTTTGATGCCAGTCCAACTGTGCAATTATTTTAATACTGGACTGCTTGAAGAGTACACATTGTGAATTCACATGCAGATTCCAAAATCAGACCCAAAGGATTGCAATATTATTATTCGTCTATTTTTACAGAGCAAAATGTTTCCATCATCTAGATATTAATTGGTTTATTCTATTCCAAAGAGTCGTAAACATGCACATTTTTTTTTTTCACGATTGAATCATCAGTCAGCTACAGTATGTAAACATAGCTGTCGAGGATAAAGAAAGACGGATACGTGAAGCATATCAGTCCTACAAGGACTAATCAGAAGGCCCATATGATCGCCTGAAGAAAAGGAAATTAATGATTTTCTACAAATCTGCAGCATGGGTGAAGCACTGTGGATAAATCGCCTGTACATGAGAGCGTATAGCAGGTGATGCACGCAAACTGGCACATCTTCCGAACCTATACAAATGTATTTTGTTGAATAATGATTATAACAACCTTAATGACTATGTAGTGTTCGTGACCAGACATTAGTAAATGAGAAGCTCTTAATAACTATAATAGAACGTGCTTCAACTTGTAGGACGTGATTTATTATACCCAGAGGATAGCTCTGTTCCAATATATGCTCCCTAAATAAATGTAATGCCTGACCATTTTTTGTGCCCATAGAAATATTAGCTGGCTGGTGTCCCGAGCTGGGCAGAGTCTCAGCTTTTGAACCTTCTCCTCAGGCCAAAGAACCTATTAACTTTAATCACATGCTCATGATGGCAAATATGGAAGAAGCCTTTCATGTCAGTTTGGATTTTATTATATACAATTTTTGTTTTGAAGCCTCGACCTCCCAGTAGATTATATCACATTCCACATGTTTTAAACAACTTCCTTACCTAATCTTTAAATAGTCACGTTTTCATTTTTTATTTCTAACAGCGCATGGATACAGTGCACTAGGATTCAGTGTACCGCTTAGTTCGCAGCCAACTAGCTCCATTCTCAGCGTGCAGGCTTTACGGCACACGATGGGCAGAATGCGGATGTACTGAGCGATTATGGGTGGGTCGAACAGGTTGGTTTTTGTGCTGTCGTTGTCCATGTTTCCCACAAAAATCTGCCAGGAGAAAGCAAATTCAGGTTAGAGATGTACCTACAGTATGTGGTTGATCCTCAGAGAGAACTGTGTGAATGTTAAGCTCACCACGTCCTTCTTCTGACCGTTGCCTCTGTACATAGTGTACGTGCGTCCGTCTGAACTGTAAGCGACCTTAAACTGTTTGATGTACTCAGCAGTGCCAACACGACTGGCACCCTGAGTGATGATACCAGTGAAACGCATCAAATGCTGCATGTTGAGCTACAAAACACACACACACACACACACACACA
>JAOTRN010000036.1:11161111-11173411 GCA_028566695.1 Bagroides melapterus
TGGCAGCTAAATGGTAACTATATGATTTGAAATTGTTGAACAATAAACAAGATGTGCAGGAACCTGAACAGGACCAAAATAATAGTAGGGCTAATCATTTGTACTCATTATTATTGTACAATTCATTTTGCAACCATTATTTTATGCAAATGTTAAACTAAATCAGAAAGGCTGAATTTTCTTATCTAATTGATGTATTAAAATGCATCAGTTAAAATACATCTATAACTAGTTCTAAAGGTCTGGGTAAAATGAGTGATGAGTGGGTAAAATCCTGTATACGTGTATGATGTATTTGTAAATCTGATTAGTTAAATAAGTTATTAGATAAGTGAAACAGTCATTGTGAAAAATTATTTTCAAATATTTAAAATATTTTATGTCAGCATCCTTGGTTTGCTGCAATAGGCTACATCATGGGTAAAAAATATATATTCTCTGTCTATTCCAAGACAGAGAAAGACATGTGTATGTACGCCTGGACCTCAGTTTAGTGCATAATGAAATTCGGTCTATAAAAAAGGTCATTAATGTCACTCCAGGCTCTCTGGCTGAGAGTCTTTTAAATGCACGTCCTTATTCCATTTAGCCAATCTCACTTGATTTGATTGACTATAAAGTGAGTCTGATTGTCCTGTAATCATATAATGGATACTGGCTAGGCGAAAAACCTGGTGCTGGATCTTGTCTTCAACATCTAGGATTGCGCTGACAAGACTTTTCCAGGCGTGGATTTCCTGGTAAGGGACTCTAGGAAAGCGTGATGATACATATGAAGTTGGGTTGATTTTACACGCAGAATTACAGAGCCTCTAACGTATATCAGTAGGTGGTGAATGAGTCCACGGCTTACGGACGTTTGCAGACAGTTCATATTAGCTGTGGTGCAATTTCAGCTCTTTGTCTCCACCTTGTGATGACTATTCATTAATGCATGTCATAGTTGTCCCTGTTCATTGGTAGCGGTAGTAAATACTGTACATAGCAGGAAATGGGCTGCAGTTAGTAATTATAAACCTCCCAAGTGGATGAGTGTTGAATGTGGGTATAAAATAGATGCACGCATCTTCAACTTTAAACTGTCCAGTGTGTGTATATTGACCCCTCTGAAAGTCACCATATACCACTTCCAACGTGTAGTACTTTACCTGGGCATTAGGGCGCCACTATGACTTCAACCAGTCTCTGTTAAACACGTGGTAGACTCCGCGCTCCAATCAGAGACGACGGGCAGTTGTTAAGCAACCGAACCGATGCCTATCTGCACACGAGCAGTGTTAGTATTAAGTTTGCGTTTTGCGTTACTGAAGAGGAAGCAGGCGTCTTGTCTTTAAAAATTTTGTGTGTTTAAAAGTTTGAATAGGATTGTGGTTGCTTAACACTGTTCTGTTAGAGTTCCTTTATATATATTATATATAATATATATATAATTATATATAATATATTATATATTTCACCTAATACGACAAACACGAGTCTCCGAGATCTCTAAACGGTGCGTACTGACTTTATTTATCTAACTTCACCCATGCTGTCATTGAGGGTTTAGATTAGTCTAGTACTCTAAATATCTGGAGTTGAGGCACTGTGATCTGTGTAACTGCGTGTCTGCTAGACATTAATCCTTCTTTAGCGTGATATATACATCTATTAATGTATGCCTTTTTACATAAGTCAAGTTTAACCAGCATGAACACTTGATTTACTAAACAACGTGGACCTGAAGAAAATATTGTAATGACTGAGAGAGTTAGCAATTTAACTATAGTTCCTGTAAGGACAATTTGACAGGTTGGATGGGTAAAATAAATTTAGCTGGAGACAAATCAGCCTTAATTTCTATATTATCTATATAGATTGAGAGCTTAAGATATAGAATTAACACAAGCAAACAACAGATATTTGCTGTTACAGAATATGCATCACCATCAATACAGTCTTAACTGTTTTTTTTCCCCAGAAGTAAGCACCACCTAAGAAGTATAGCTGAGGGCCTGCAGCATATTTGCATATTTATCAGGTAAATTTAATAACTTGTTCAAAAGTTTCTAGTGGTTTCATCATGGATGTCCATGTGGAACGAAATGTCCAGACCATCAGACCAGAGATGCCAGCTGTCTTTGATGGCATGAAGCTAGCTGCAGTAGCCACTGTGCTGTACATCATAGTGCGCTGCCTCAACCTAACAAGTCCTTCAGCAGCCCCTAAAATCACCTGTCGAAATACACCTCTTAATCAGTACCTGCTCAAGTCCTGCTCTATCCTAACAAAAGAGTGAGTCTTGCATACATTTTTCCAATTTGTAATTGATCTTTGATGTTTAATTGATGCTTTGGAGCAACTAGCATCTAGGGCATCTTGAGTTAAGTTAAATTAAGTACAGGGTATCAGATAAAATGAAACCCTTGACCTTTAGCCAAACCTTTCTCAATTGGCCTAGAAACTGATACAATCTAAAATAATATATATTTTTTTTGTTTTCAGGTACTTTCCACCATTACTGTGGGGTAAGAGTGGACATTTTCAAACTGTGCTCTACGGCAAGATGGGTCGTTTGTGTTCTCCTCAGCCCTGCGGCATGCGCTTGTTTATTCCAATGCATGATGGAGCTACAGCCACGTTTGACATTTTTGAGCCCCTTGGTGATCATGTAACAGGTGGTAAGTTTATTTATTTAAACCATATCAAATGAATATCATACAAATATGAATGAAGATGACCAGGTCTACCAGATAAACTAGACCTTGGGTCAAGGCTTTAGGATTCTTCAAATTTTAAAGAGTATGTGAAAATATGAGCAAAATGCTGAGAATTTCTCACACCAGTTAGAGAATCAGAATCAGAATCAGACAAAGGTTTATTGCCAGGTACAGCAAATGGATCAACAAAGAGCACTTTACAATACTAGGAATTTGTCTTGGTGTTAGGTCTAAACATATACAAGTGACAGTAAAAGTGACTGTCCAATAATATATTGGACATACATACAGATTGGACATATATACAGATATGAGAAGTGTGAATTGCATAAATAAATAAATAATAGTGCAGTTTAGAATGTCAGAATGAAAGTCTTAATGGGAGGCTCATCTCGGTGTAAGTGAGTGACTATTCAGCAGGCTGACTGCACTCGGGAAGAAACTATTCTTGTGGAGTGAGGTCTTGGTCCTGATGGATCTGAGTCTCTTGCCAGACGGAAGGGGATGGAAAAGATCATTTCCGGGGTGAGAGGGGTCGGCTGCGATCTTGGTTGCATGTCTCTGTGTCCTAGAGACCTACAGCTCCAGGAGAGATGGAAGACTACAGCCGATCACCTGTAGCTGCAGCAAACCAGACTGTGATGGAGGATGTAAGAATGGATTCAATGATGGCAGTGTAGAAGTTCACCAACATCTTCACAGGGAGGAGAAACTTTTTCAACTGCCTCAGGAAATACATCCTCTGCTGAGCCTTCTTGGTGATGTTCTTGGTGATGATAGCTGATGGTCTGCTCCCATTTAGTACATATTATAGCTTGCAATGCCCTCATTTCAGACAATAAGAGCCTATGCATGCATTCCTAATATACTAACATAGTTTAGTAGGTATTGCAATTGAGTAGGATGTCAAACCTCCTTTGTCCTTCAGAATTGCATAAATCAGCAGGGAATGACTTGCAAATCTAAATGTGAATAGACCTTTCTACCTCATTCCAAATATGCATAATAGGCTAAAGATTCAGGGACTGTGGTTGAAAACTCACTGTCAGATTCCTTGTGATATGGTGTATTATTATATGGAGTGTTCGTATAAGTGCAAACCAACTGTATCGATGAATTCTCAGTCAGCATAATGTTTAATATCTTTTGTATACTTTTCTATTCTGAAGCTTCAGAACACACTTTCAGAGTAAGATGTAGTCACTGGGCTACAGATGTTGAAAAATCTTCAAAAGTGATTGAATGAAGCCATTAGTAAAGAAGATTTACATTTAAATGAGATGTGTTATTGAGATGGGCTACATTAAAAGGTCTGTGTTGGGTAATCTGCCATGTCAGTCAAATTACCTCCTAATGTGAAAACTGACAGTTCTTGCCGATATTTCTGTAGCAAATCGTAGAGGTCTGGCTTGCAAGACAAGGGAAGAAATTAGCAATACTTTAGCTACTTTATGATACTTTAACGCAATCATGTTTTTCAGAGGGAACATGTCTGCTAATATATACCAGCAAACAGAGTAACTCTATGATTTCAGGTCCTTCTATGCTACAAAAGGAAACTGGTTTAACCTGAGACACTCCTCGATGGTCCAATTCCATTTGACATTGCTCTCTGATTTCACACAGTTCTGCCCATGTTCCTTTTTGCACCATTTTCAGAAGTGTGAAAAGTCCACAAACACTGTGTTCCTGCTAGAACTGGCCTTCCCAGCACCTCTGATAGCAATACATAAAACTACTGAGTTAAAAGTGTAATATATAAAAAAAACAATAAATCAATGTATGCCTGCTGTATACCACAATTCACAACGAATTATATGTTTGTACATTTTAAATAAAGGTAATGCTAACCCTAAACAACTTTATGTTTGGTGTATTACATCTATATAAACAGAGTTAAAATGATCTTTACTTTTAAGGGCTGAAGACTATCAGTTCTGAAGTTCTGGTGTGTTAAATGAGGAACATAATGGGGATCTGTGCAGCACATGGTTAACTGCTTGTGTGGTGTATGCTCACAGATGACATAACCATGGTGATCTGCCCAGGGATTGGTAACCACAGTGAGAAGCATTATATCCGTACCTTTGTGGATTACTCCCAGAAGCAGGGCTACAGATGCGCTGTACTTAACCACCTGGGAGCCTTGCCAAACATTGAACTCACCTCCCCACGGATGTTCACCTATGGTAAGAGCAGTGTTGGTGTAATAAAATGCCTTCCCATGGGAAACAAATGTTTGGCAAGCTTTTATACCTATTTCATCATTACGTTGGTGGACAGGCATTCTATTTTGTCTGGGTGCTTGGCTATTTGATAAATGCAATTCCACTGTCCAAAATATTTGAGGAGGTAATGATGTAACACTCTAGTAATAGGTCTAGCAGACTTTATTTATTTTACCATATATAGCTATCACACAGGGAAGAAAATTCTAGCCATTATGAAGATTCCTTTTTTTTATACACAGCTAAATTATTACCATTTTTGGATACATCAGTCTATTTCTGTGCTACAGGCTGTACCTGGGAGTTTTCAGCAATGGTGAGCTACATCAAACGAACATTCCCCCAGACCTGGCTCATCGTAGTAGGCTTCAGTCTAGGCGGGAACCTGGTGTGTAAGTTTCTGGGAGAGAACCAAGCCAACCAGGACAAGGTGCTGTGCTGTGTCAGTGTCTGTCAGGGCTATTGTGCTCAGAGGTCAGTTTTTAATTCTTACTGCATAGTCCATTCCACAGTGCTGTCTGTTTAAGGAATGAATACGACTTTGTTTTTTTTTTTGTTTGTTTTTTTTAGGGCCCATGAAACATTTCTACAGTGGGACCAATGCAGGAGGATTTATAACTTCTTCATGGCTGATAATATGAAAAAGATTATCCTGTCCCACAAGTAAGCATTGATAAATAAGGACTAATGCACAAGAAGACATGCGTTTATAAAAAAAAAAACAAATAATCAGGGGGTAGTATGAGTTAGTGTCATCACACTAGAGTGGATTAATTTGCTATGACATAATATTTGGATTTGTTTTATTTAATAAAGACTGATATTTCATAATCTTTATTAGTTTATAGTTACATTTAATTTGTTAGTTTCTGGAATCACTTTATCATTTGTCATTCCCTCATGACCCTTTCCTTTTTTTTCTCTCTCTTCAAGTAAATACAACAAAAACTACACACCTTGGCACGTTACAGAGAAACTGCAAATGACAGATTTGCCATATCGACAATTATACAGTTTTCTTTGTTAAAACAGAAGATTTTCAAAATTTGTTATTATTTGTTTATGTGTAACAGCTGCTAGACAAGTCCCTGTGAATTAGTTACTCTATAATTACACTTTTTATTCTGTTGGCACAGCTATTTTGAGCCATGTTGTTATAGAAAATTGAGTATTCATCAAATTTAAACATTCAACAGTCCTGTAGTATAATGAAGTGTAATAACTACTATGTGTAACTGTTTGAGACACAGAATATGATTATAATCATGTGTATAATTAACATTAGTGTGTTCCCTTGAAGAAAAAGCTTGTTTGGATCACAGTTCTGCAAACTGGACGTTGGAGATTTAAGATGTCTCTACATGGCCACGTCTCTTGCGCAGATTGATGACTGCATTATGAGGTACAATCTGATTAAAGCCATGGCAGTTTATTTACAGATCTTTTTTTTTTTAATGCGTTTATGTCGGTTTTAGCTGTACAGAATATTTGAAGTTAGTCTTCTGCAAGAGCAGCTTTACAGCAAAGGGATGATTTACTAAAGCATTTGGAACAAGGAAAACTCCTTTGCTGACATCAGCGTACTCGTGATCCATTCACGCTCGCGTCATGTCAAGAAAATCTGACTTTAAAGCTTTGATCAAGTCGTAGTGTATCCTCAGGTTGTGTATGTTACTGTCTGTGACTTATTTCTCCTCAGAAAGTTCCATGGACATAATTCTTTAAAAGAATTCTATGAGAAGGAAAGCTGCGTCCATTATATTCACAATGTAAGTAAAATGTATTATTAAAAAGAGATCATAATAGTTATACTCAATGTCATTGCAAGTAATTTACTTGGCACAACAATAACGGTTATGTCATTTATCTTGCACTTGTCAGGTTAACGTCCCTCTTCTCATGATTAATTCATCAGATGACCCACTTGTCCATGAGTCTCTTCTGACTATCCCTCACACCCTAGCAGGTAATACTTCCACAAATTTAATAATTAATAAGAAAATGGATCTCATAACATTTGCATTTAAAAAAATAACAAACTTAAACCTTTAAAAAAGCATTAAATATATATTCCAAAGATTAAATCCAATCCAGTCAGCATTGTACCAGTAGTAAAAATGCCCCACTCCGTTAGACAAACAAGTCTCCAAACTGTGTGTGTGTTGTGTAAGATCTGTGCTCAGATGCTAGTGTTGAATTTTTCAGGGCTATGCGATCCATTTGCCCCTGTGTGATTATTTATTAGATGCTATGCACGGCTTGTGCCTTCCTTCTCCCGACAGATCTTATCAGTCAATGCAGACACAGCATGCCCTGAGATCAGATTATGTCCTATCTGCATGTCCCACAGGAATATGCACTGTGACCTAAAGTATTTACAGACACCAAGGCCACTTTATGATGGGTAGAATGATTAGCATTACAATGGATACGTTCTAATTCCTGAGAATAGGCGGATCTTTTGCAGACAGACATCTTTATCTTTCCCTATGTCGTTTTCTATATATATATATATATATACATATACAGCTCTGATTACTTTTAGTCTTTACTTTTAGTTTATTTACTTTAACCTAATTATTGAGCAGCAGGTGTTGGTGTTGATTCCCTCAAAGGATTCACCTGAGGACCTTTTCTCCAGAGTGCAGCTTTTCAGATCTGATGCGCTCTATGGTGCAGACTGAGTGCAGTGAGATGACAGGAAGCTTCAGAGTGTGTGTTTTTCATCACTGGGCCAATTGTCATGTTGCAGCTCTCGCCTCTCATTCAACATGCCTTTTGTCGGAGGCCCCATATGGCTCTGTAATCACATGTCCACCTACTTCCATCCTGCATAGAGGATAGCTCTGACACTCAGGGCAATCCTTGTTTTGACAAGAAAGAGATAGCTGTCGAGTGTTGATGGGTTTCTGTCAGGAAACTGAAAGACAGGAAGCACTTTGGGATCTAGGATAAACTGTAATGCCAGGGCCTGTGAATAGATGGCCTCTTTAATCAAGGAGAAACCCGCAGTGTTACATTATTACATGTAGTATTTGACAGGTACAGTACGTACAGTACTAATACCAAAATTTACTTAAACTAATTTTGATCCCCATAGAACAAAAGGAGAATGTAATCTTTGTGCTGACGCAGCACGGAGGGCACATGGGCTTCTTCGAGGGCACCATGCTTTTCCCTCAGCCTCTTACCTGGATGGACAAAGTCATCATCAGGTATGCCAATGCCATCTGCCAGAGGAAGAAGGAAAACCCGCAATACCACCAAGCTACGGACTGTACAGAGCTCAAAGGCAAAGCTTAGCAGAGGGAAACATGCACAGCAAGCATGCTCCTCTTTTCACTCATAAGTGTAACTAAAATGCATTCAATGGCTGACTCACTAACTCACATTTCTGAGTGTGTACTGAACACAAAGTGCATTTAAAAAAAATTAATTGCAACCTTCTTTTCTTTAAATAAGATGGAAACGTTAATACAGTGACTTGGTGTCTCAAAATGCACACACTCTCAGTGCTAGGAGGATTTGTGATGAGATTGCTGCTGCTACTATTTGCAGGCTGGTAATGAGAAACTCTGATAAGCTGGATCCAGTGAGACGGGAATTCCGTTTTCTTTGCTTTCCTCTGTGGGACGGTGTCACCCTCTGGTGGCTGAGGCTGAATGTAAAGGATTTCAACTTTAAAATGCCCACTGAGTTTTTGAATGATTTTCCACAACATTAAATGTATCTATAAATGGATTAAAAAAACGCTATTCTTTACACAGAAACAGATTTAAATGTGGATTGAAGTAGATTCATTTTTGACACAGGATCCTAAGTGGATATAGGATAGCTCAATATTCTGTGCTGATGTCCATTTTGTAACATACAGTGAATTTAAACCACAGAAAAGATAAGATAAAAAATTATATCACAGTAGAGTGATTTTTTTTTTCATGAATATGATTACAATCTACATCATTCATGGACAGTGAAATGCATCAAGCATCTTTGACCATTCCCAGACTTTTACACTTATACATAGATCTTTATGTTCTTGTGGTTTGAACGGTTCATATCTTATTGTGCTGTGAAACAAGCTTAATAACGGTGTGTACACCAGGTACACAAATATATTGTTAAAATATTCAATAAAAGTCAACTATTTTTAAATGATTTTGTCCTTACTTTAAACAACGTCATTCCTCAGAACAGATTTTGCATATTTATCTCTTCCCTCAAGCCAATTATATCAACAGTCAAGAACCTAGGACATTTTATGTAATCTGATTATTTTTACCACAACATCATCTCATTTCACACTGTCTAATCCACGTTGGATATCACTAACAAACACGCTTATTTTCACACTGATTTTGTTATCACTAAATCATACACAGTGCCTACAGAAGGATTTCATGACAGCTGTATTTTTCAGTCAAATAGTTTTGCTGCTGTTGCCTTGCCATCATAGTTGGGACCCTTTCCTTCAAACTCTGCAGGCAGGATTTCAGCATCAAACTCCTTGTAATAACTCTCCAGTTCTTCTCCATGGACAAACACCTTCAAAACAAATAAAACGGACAATATACTCAGTCAGATTCTTTTACAGTGCAACAGCGTTATTATACTAAGAGGAGTTTCTCAGGTGCTCACCCTCTCCAGGAGTTTACTCTTCAACAACGGCTTGACCACATTATAGGTGGTAGTGAAATACCAGGGCTGGTGGATGAAGTGCACTGCTTTAAAGCGAGCAGGAAAAGAGTCCTTTTGTCCAGGGAAGAAAGACAGATATTAACATTAGAGTTCTGATATTTTGATGATAAACTTTCTAATCCAAATATAATCTCAGTCTTGATCTAATTCAAAACTCCTAAAATCTTGTTTAAATTGCTAATTTGTTACTTAGTGTTCAATTCTATTTATTCCCAGGAGAAGATAAATAGATCTACCATGATGTCATCACAAGGGGACATTTCTAGTCAGGTTTGTTCTTAAAAAAAACAAAAAGACCTTTTTTTCCACTCACTATTTTCAAATTGATGATCCTACATCATATTAATGAGAAATCCAAGATAGAACTAAGTAGTGTAGACAGCAAACATTGGACTCAACGTCCCAGAATGCAATACAGTGGTATGACAGCAGAGACTCTAGAGCTAGTAATTTGAACATGAAAGTTGACACATTTGGAACCTGAATGTACAGATGATGATGGGAAAGTGATGGTCAGAACTAACGACCAAAAGCACCCACGAAACATTCTCTTTAGATGGAAACGAAGCAAGGGCTAAATTCCACTGGCAAAATTTTGGCAGGTATTTGAACAGCATTGTGGGTAATGTAGAAAATGGTTAACCTAAGTGAAAGCACACCAACATGCCAATCAATGAAATACTAAAAAAAAGTAAACTCAGACATTCATTACAAATTAAGTATTGGATGCTTTTGAAGATCAATATGAAGGTTCTTCAGGGTGAATTTTTCCTTCAGGAGAAAAATGAAGAGCAATGAGGTATGTGCATATGTTTTATAAAACGGATCTAGAGATACAATAGAAATACAATACACATGTGGTATGTTCTGGAAAATACCTGCAGCATGTCTACCATTTTCTTCAGCTCTGTGGGCTTGATACCAGATGCCTGTTGCATGGTGAAGCCTTTAAAGTTCTCAATGATGCAGAAGCCGTTGATCTGAGTCTCCTCGTTCTCCAGCAACTTTTCCAGGATCACACAATAAGCTCGGATGATCTACAGCAAAAAATTTACGGTTTTTATCTTGAATGTCACATTTATAACAATAATAAACAAGAAGACAACAAATATAAAGGATTTAACAGGAATCAATTCAATATTCACCCCCACTTCCCTAAAAATGAGCAACTTACAAGCTAATTCTCACCTCATCAAAGGTGATCTCTTCATAATCCCAGTTTTCAATGTTGAAAAGCAGAACTACACGGCCATATTTGTCTCTACTAGAGAGGATTCCTGGGTAACCAGCTTCGATGGTGCTGCGTACAGCCTCCGGGCTTAGGTTTTCAAAGAGCTCAGGGTAATCTCGTCTGAACCGTACATAACCTAAAGCAAAGCAACGATTCTACTGATCAGGAAGGGATTTCAAGTTTTGCTCCACCATTCCTGACTAGACACACCTTTACACACTATACACTACTAACTACAGAGGACTGTGAATAGTATATTGCCTTAACTATTAGAATTGTTAGGATTCTCACCTTTCAAGAGCTCAAAAGCTCTGTTCACATCATACTTTCTGGCCCGAATGAACCTAACATACATGGCATCAGGTTTCTCAAGGAACATGTCCTGCACTGCTTTGGCCAGATCATCTCCGTTGTCTGCCTTCTCTTTAATGATGTCTTTCAGTTCCTTTACTGCTGACACTTTTTTCTCCTCTGTCTCATTCAGCTCATCTTTAGCCTACAATGACCAGTAAATATCACAGCGGTATAAAAAAAAAAAAACAGTGGCTGCAATGAAAATAGACAGAAATAATAAAATGGATGATGAAACTAATTTCTTCCATTTAGATAACTAGAACTAACAGCAGTAGTTTAATCACTGTTGTAGGTCAATAAACACACCTTCTGTACAGTGTGGTCAGGGAGCTTGGCACAAGGTCCAAACACTGGCCCGTGGTCTTTCACTGTGAGACGCTCCAATTTGGCCCTAAGCGTCTGCTCTTCCTCTGACACCATTCGGAATGTTCCACCCTGCACAAAGACACCAGCTTGGAAAAACCCACTAATCCAAAGCCGTTGTTCTCCTGAGGAGCAGGCCCAAATAATGAATGCAACTGTGAAGAAACACTAAGCTGGCTCACATGAATTCAGTAAAGCCTGGGTAAAAAAAAAAAAAAAAGAAGCTAGCAGCTTCTACCATGCATTCAGAGCTGGGAATCTTGCATTACTCAATACTATACTATACATGTTCTCCTGTTGAAATTGAAAATAGCTCAGCTTTTTTTTAATATTACATAAAGACAGTGGAATTGAAAGGGTTTCATGTAGGAGGGATTAGATTACGAAGCAGTTTCTATTTTCACCAAGCTCATGTTTAGTCTTTTTAGATCAATAATGCTGTATACATCATGATAGGATAAACTAATCCTGATGCTCAGCACTTTTTTTTTTCTAAAGTTTCTTCTAACTCACTGTCCCTAATTATGCAGTGTCTAGTATGTTATATAAGTAGAGAGAGGAACAATAACAAAAAACATATGTACTTACAACAATAGCCATGTTGAAAACTGGAAGTCGTACCAGGATAGTACCGTCAGAGCTCTCTTATTGCACCTAATAACAAAATATTTTCCAGCATAGATTGAAAAAAAATAAATCAGGTAATAATCAGATCAAAATCAAACCT
>JAOTRN010000036.1:11174330-11189539 GCA_028566695.1 Bagroides melapterus
CTGAGGTGACTCTGGTGACAGTGGCAAGGAAAAACTCCCTTAGATGGAAGAGGAAGAAACCTTGAGAGGAACCAGACCAAATCACAATGGATCACATGCTTAGTGGGATGTCTGTCAATTGCAGGACTCAGGACTACAAGTGCACACTCATATCTAGGGGCAAACTAAAGGTTGAATATAGCATATGCATATCCATAAATGTATATATGCTATATGTATGTATGCTATATATACAGATCAGGTCACAGAATAGCTCATAATTATGATTAAAAATAAATTACCCTGGGTTTAATATAGACAAAACTCCAAAATTTCATTCTTTCTCATGTTGTCACTACATGTTTCCCCTTGATACAAGAGGGAACAGGGCTATAATCCTGTAAATCAGGATTTAGCCTATCAAAGAGGGGGACTGTGTGCCTAAGGCCATGGTATTGGCAGGACAATGCTGGTCTCTGTGCTGCCCACAACTCTGGAGGACATGTGTAGGACACCTCGGCACCAGGGTTGCTGGACTTGGTGTACAATATCTGGAAAAGTGAGTTGACACAAAGCATTTAACCCTGTAAGCTAAGCTGCTACACTGAAACGCTTTTTAACAACAAAAGCGAAGGTTCTTTGCCTATTTATTGCTGTTATGTCGTTCAGGATGTGTCACAGGATGGGTAAGAATTTCCAGCTTTGAATTAAGCTGCTAAAGCAGAGTTGCATTCTGCAGCTCTTGTAATGGAGGCGTCAAAAGGATTTCATACAGTCAGGTGTTGTTTGTAATTCCATTCCAGTTCAGATCAAGACCGCTAAATATCCCGATTGTGGCTCAAAGGTGAATGAGAACTAACTAGTGCATTACAGTGGTGATTAAATCCTGAGGTGGAGTTACTGTAACTACTACAATGTGTTTCTAAAGTATACAGATAAATCCATCTCACTTTGCCTTGGTTTAGCATTTGCTTGTTGCTTTTTATTTTTCCATGATTATTTGGTTTTCCATTTACTTTTCTATTTTTTTTTTTTAATTCTCAGCCTGAAACAGCTTGTTGATGAGAGAGATCATAGGAGAATGACCAGACTGGACTGAGCTGACAGGAAGTCTATAGTTACTCAGATAATCACTCTTTACTCTTAACTGTGGTGAGCAGAAAAGCATTTCAGAATTCCCAATATATAAAACCTGAAGGTGGATGAGCTACAACAGAAACATCATCAGGTTCCTCTTCTGTCTGCCAAGGACAAGAATGAGGCTGAGGCTATCAAGGGCACAGACCCACTGAAACTAGACAGCTGAAAAATGGGAAAAGATCAGGTGTTTGTCAGACCAGGACACATAGCCTCAGATTGCTGTTCTTGCCTGACAGGAGTAGAACCCGATGTGGTCAGGTGTTGTAGCTCATCTACCTCATGGGTCAATGATCGGTGCATGCTGAGATGATTTCTGCTCAAGATTATAAATAAGGCAAAAAGACGAAATCAAGTAAGATGTAACATGACATCTTTAATATCTGAATAATATTTTATATAATTATAAATACTCTGAGCTACATTGCAGTTAGCCCCAGCGATCTTTATCAATCTTACATGAGTTACATCATGTCTTGAGATAAAAATCACAGTAACCTGATATTTCATACGAGATCAAGTATACACAGTCTGTGTAATGTAGTTTGGAGGTCATTTTAAAAACATTTGTCATTACTAAAGCAAATATAGCTATTCCTGGTGCAAAAAAAGGAACAGAAACAGCAAACTGGCCTCTAATATTCACCAAACAATTTGCCTGTAGCCATGAACTACGGCAACTGTGAAGAACAATGATGCTTGCTTTGAAAATTGTAAAATGTCTCAAATTGTCATTAAAGTGTTTACTGTCTATACGTCTGTTTACACCAGTAGGAAGGTTGACCAAAGTGCCATATCTGACATGCCCAAGGTCTCCTATAGATTGATCACAGCAGAAAATTGTTGGAGGTTCAGTGTGTTTTCAGTCCAAGTTTCTATGCAGTACAAATCTCTCATTCAATTCCATTCAGTTAAACTATCAGGCCAGTATTCATCCTGCATGTAGTGCTCCAGAGATGTCGAGTCAGTGGCTGGATCCGAGTATTGAGGCTCTAAATATTTTTCCCACTCCTCTTCCACCAGCTTGTAGAGGTCCAGGGCAGCAAGAGCATCTTCCACAGAGCAATGACCAGAGCGGTCAGCCTAAAGGAACAACACATACCACAGACATATGCATGGTTTTATTTTAGGAATAACCTTGTGCTAATGTTTGCATGTGGCTGTTTGCATTCATAAGAGACATTTTTCTTTCCTGAACTGTCATGTATGTGTATCATGTGGAAAATACAAGAAACAAACCAAAAACAGCAAATCAGAAAACACAACAAATTTCACACAAATACAAAATCACTACACCAAAATGTGAAACTGCAAGACAAAATTGGAAAGGGAAATGGAAAACAGAATAGATCTATGAAACCAAGGAAAACAGAGGGCAAAAATTATATCTACAATGAGAAATGTGGACCCTAATATTTAATCTAGATAACAGACTGTTCAAAGTGTATTTATGTTTCCTTGTGATGTCACACACAGTGCCTGCTCATCAACGGGCTTGTGTATGCCTCAAGGTTTGCAAGTACCAACACTTTCTGGTTATTTTTTTTTATTTATTATTTAATTTTTTTTTATTCCATGTTGAAGTTTGCTCAATTGTGCTGGAATGTTTGGTTTTGCTACTGTGTTTTTGGATTCTTAACAAGTTTTGAATGCTCATGTCACCAAACAAAAGCCATATATTTAAACATTAAGGCTACTGAATCATATCAATAAATCATATTATTTAGTAACAGTGTGGATTTTTTTTCAACATGGCATTTATAATATATATATATATATATATATTCAGAAACATTTAGTAAAGAATATGAATAATTCGTACCTGTATGCTCCTGTTGAGTAGACTCCTGCTCAGTTTCTTTAGAGATATGCATCCTGAAGAAGCACCATACAACTGTCGAAGTAGATGAGAAGAGGAAGTGTCCCTAACCATGTGATACGGTAAGCTAATTCTCAGGACAGCAAAGTCGTGACATAGTGCATGACCGATTATTACTTTCCCTTTAATGATCTGCAAAATCTGAGACACAGAGTTATCTTAGTTAATACTTCTAATTAATATTTATAATGAAGACAAAATAAAAAAGCACTGCTGAATTAAGGATTACACATCACACAATAAATGTTATTACCAAAAACATCTGTAACACCTGCAGTGCTAACCTTCTATATATATAAAAGTACCTCATTTCTCGCTTCTTCATAGGGCAAAGCATTTATTAAATGCTCCTTTTTAATGCCACTCCACTGTGTTCGGTAGTTTGTGACAGGCAGAGGAGGAAGGACATACTTGTCATAGATCACGGTTCCAGAATAATTTAACAGACTACACCGGGCCAGTTCACTGAACTGTCCATTTGGGCCTGTCCCCACCATCTCACAGTCCATGGCCAGCAGCATGGAGGGCTGGATCCTGATGCAAGGAGAACTCCGGCCGCTGGTGGGAGGACTGATTTCTGATGAAAAACCACTGTCCACATCACAGGTGTCACTCAGTGAATCTGCACATTCTGATTCATTCATAATAACAAGGGTTTTGATCCTTTTTTCCCTCCATGGCTGTGTGCCTTCCAGTAAAGAGTCTGAGGACCCAAGCTCCAGCTTTCGTTTGAGTCCCTGTTGGATATTCTGGCTTCCCATTAAACGGTTCTTATTTTTCTTACTCGCTTTTCGTCGTCTGGATGTTTTTGTTGAGCAGAGAGTAGAAGAATCCGTGTTGAGGCCACACATAGTCTGGGCAGCCATGCTGTTACTGAGAGCTCCTATTGCTGACATGACTGGGCTACAAAAATGTCATTAAAAAGAAAAAAGAAAAAGAAAAAGTGAAACAACAGGACAATGACAAGTGGGAATTTCTTCACGCAGAATTTAATAGTTTCATTATTAAATAATACTTTAAAATAACTAGTACCATTACAGCTAGAATGTTATCTAACAGTGAGCTCAACAGACTAAAGATCCCTCAGATGACATTACTTTACGTAGCTCCCGGTGTGCAATACAATCATAAATATCTTGTGGCTGACTGTACAAAAATAAGCAACACGATAGATCACAGAACAGCCAATAATTTCCTCGCTGTTTCACATTTAATCTTCGTTTTGGACTACATAAATCAATTAGGATTTGTTTTATAGCTCATTTTAGATTACGATGACAGTCGCCATCAATTACACGTACATAGATTGCTTAGAAACCATTTATTAAAATAAAATTAAGGAAATATGTAAACATTTAGTAACCAATGACGTGTGGTAAATAAAGTACATGTTACTATTTTAAGTGCATTTGAGAATATATGGTGAAAACGTACCTCTACAGTAGACACGTGTATCCGGCAACGAGTTCAAGAAGCCACACAGCAGCATCGGCTAATGCGATTGGTCGACTTTTTTCAGAGCTCTGATTGGATGGTTAAGCGTGTACTAATCTCATCCAACAGCAATATTTAAATTTAATACATACTAACGATATGAAAAATAACAGTTATTATTTTTATTGTTATTATGATTATCGTCATCATTATCATATAATAATAATAATAATAATAATAATAATAATAATAATAATAATAATAATAATAATAATAATAATAAAGCAGGTATTTGTGCCTGTTTGTCGGTTGAGAGGCTTATCTATTTTAAAGCCATAAAATCCAATACATATGAAGGGAGCTGTGCTATTTTAAGTAACCAAATACATTTAGTAATGATTTTTAATGATTTCCTCTGTGCTTTCAAGCCATTAATGGCAGCGCTTTCCATCTGCAGTCTGAATTTATAAACTAAATCTATAAAACTGTACAATAGTTGGAAGTAAGACATTGCTATGGCTATGCTGAAATGAAGAGATGGAATTATGGGTATACATGTTTTAGTATCCCGTTTCAGTGTCATGTTTGAAATAAAATATGGCTTTGCAAGAGGTATGGTGCATGTGGATGTGGAGTTCCTGAGCTCCTGCTTCCTCTGATGAATTAATGAACTGTTTATTATGTTAGAATTTATGGAAACATGCATGGATTATCGATTTTGAATATGATTGAGAATTAAATGTAAGTAGAAAATAAAATTAGAATGTTGTCATGCACATATTTTACACAGAGACTGTATAGGCTTGTTGAGTATTGTGCAAAGTGAAATAAAATAACAATATTGCATACGAATTCAATACAAAACATACAATACACTAATACAAAAGTGTGGCTCAGAAAAAAATAAAAAAAAATACAGTAAAATAATTATATTATTATACTATTATAATAGCTTGATTGTAATGAAGAAGATGGAGTACTGGGGATGTACAGTAGGGGGTGCAACAAAGTTTATTCTTCTTTATTCTTTATTCTTCTCATGATGACGGTGGATAAGAATTTTACTCGGAGAACACTGGCTATGAGGCAGGGAATACACCATGGATGGAACACCAGTCCACTGAACACACCATACATACATTCATTCTCTCCTGGAACAATTAAGTCCACCTACTGGCATGTTTTTGTGAGGAAATCTCAGAGGAAACTCACATGGACAAACTCACATTTAACTTCACACAGTAAGCTCAGGATCAAACTGTGAAATATGTGAGCTGGAAACTATTTTACTGTGTAAAATCATTATTAGTAGGCAAATTCATGAAATTAATTTCTTTTTTCTTTTCTGCTCACACCAAACATGTATACATAGTCCATAGTGAAGAAGTTGGATTGACTGAACTGAACAGGTGAAAAGAACCTGAAAAAAAAAACATTCCCAGTGGTATCTCATTAATAGTGTGTTACTATTTTATCTCAATTCCTATTGGCTGTAAGGTGTACATTCAAACCATTGAATACCAGGTAGTTCCAGTCAGTTTAAAACTTTCAAAAGAAATACTTTGCCTATAAACTGTTTTAAACATAGTAACAGACATTACAACTCAGCTTCAAGTCTACTGGATATTTGCCTTTAAAATCATACAGTGCATGCCTAGCCTAGAATTATCCCATTGCAAATATTGTAGATTAGTGAAAAGAAGTACAGTAAGCCCTTCCCATCTTCCTGGTGGCTGCTTGCACTCTTTGAGATCTCCAGATTTTAATTATTTGTTTCTCTGAGAAATTGGATGCACTGTCTTATAAACCTTTGACTACATTGCACACTCCTGATTTTTATCCTTGTCTGAAATTATACTTCAAAACCTCAAAATTCTTTCTTTTCCACATATTTACATAGTTATATTTTCAATATTTTATTGCTTTATACAGACAATAGTAGAAAAAAATCCATCCAACTCAATGGCTTACTCAATAAAAAGTTATGTTGATTATTAATTATTCCAGGTTACTGTACTTTTCACAGTGACTGTATACCCCCAGCTGCCTACGTGCAGCGTATCAGGTTTTTATATTTACTTATGAGCTGGAAAGGGTGTGTAAAGCACAGTGACCTAGTGGCCTTTGTTTTATAGCAGTACTAATGTTAATCTTCTTAGATAAGTCAAATGTGGTTTCTCTGTACACTTACATGATGTGGAGCTTCACTGAAGTATTAACCCATAAGATGCCAATACTATAACCATAGATTTGACCAATCAGCTGTGTTGGCAATACTATAAAATCATGCAGAAAAGCAGATTTCTGTGGAAAACAAAGAATCTATTGTGCTGTCAAGGATTCGGAAGCTTCATAATATATAAAATACAAAATGTCTCCAACTTTGCACCAATTTTCATAATAAACAGATTGCTTATTTAGAGCAACTTACAGAAATGTTTTGGTGCCTCTCCATTGAAAACCATCTTTATTCTGGTATAAGATACAAAGATTTTAAAATACAATCACATAGTTATACATGGATATATGTATGTATTATAATAATATTAAAAAAGTAAAACAGTATATTCTCTTTGCATTAGAACCTTCATATGAATACTTCTGACTATGCACTCTTTCAGCAGTTTTCTAGGAAGAAACTCGAGAAAACTAAAAGTCCTTCTATCAGATGAAACAGTTGGAAGTGTGTGGGTGATGAAAAGTGCTTTGGTTAAAGGAGGCTGAAGGCATTCTTTGTCTTTCTCACAAGAAAAAAAAACAGAGAAGATGGAGAAAAAGACCAGAATGACCCTGTTAAATTCTTGGATTGCGGTAGATTGCAGTAGTGTTTATTTCTTTTTGCCTCAGACACCTTGTTAATAATTTAGTTTTCACAAGGCAAATAACAGAACCTTTAAAACTGGCTATACCAGTGATTACAAAAGAAAAGGTATTTCGTGTATAATTTGTTCAAAAAACTAAAACCTGGCTAAATCCGTTGCCTTTTATTTTTAGTATTTAGGGTTTGACATCAAACTGGACTGGCATGTAAATGGTTAAAACACTTCTGAGTCACTGGACACCGTGATAAAGAGAAAGTACAGCTTCTCATACCTGGTCACTTGTACCTGCTGTATCAGATCACACCTCAGACAGTAAGTTAATAGATAATAGTTTCTTCTGTATGAACCTACAATCTTTACTCTTCTGCTTGAAAATGTCCATTGTTACGTATATGCTTGGTTATTTGCTCACTGACGCTTCTGGTCCTTTCTGCTTAGCTATTCTGAATTTCTTCAGCCTTTTTCCTACTTACTTTACAGTTAAACAAAGCTTGTCAGACTGGTAGACTGGTTTATCTTCACGAGTGGCCCATGATTATAGGCTATATATGCAGTTTTAATGAACATTGAATATTATAGTATGAGTACACAATTTAATACTGTCTAGTCTTGAGTAGAATGAATAAATTCCTGGTCGTGTGAATATCAATGCAACAATTTCAGTACACTGGGACGAAGGAAGGTGAAATGCACGCACGCGCTCTTATTCAAGGGGGCAGGGGCTTGGGCTTGTGCCGTACGGTGTGATTTATCTTTCTCATGTAGCTGTATCGCATATATTTCGGTAGGAGAAGGAGGCTGATCAGGGATTTAGAGTAGAGCTCTGCATTCTCCCGCATCGTCTACTCAGCCTTCACCATCACGTTTCACCCGACAGGTCCCATCCTCCTCTTCAAAGGTCTTCACGTTAAACAGATCATCATGGCAAGCAGCTTCGCAAGGATTTTATCCTCCAAAAGGAATGTGGGTTTGCTGTCTCTGGTCGGCGCTGGATCTCTCAGTGTAGGATTATATATGAACAGAGAGCATGTAAGCGCAGGAGCTCAGGGCCGGAGACAATACCCGGCCAGGTAAGCTTGAACGCGATCTGTGCGAATGGCTGTGTGTCTGAATGCAAACAGTATGTCACTCGGGTTGGTGCACGATTTTATATAGCTTTGGGGTTGTTACTGTATTAGGGCACATCTCATGTCTTGAGCAATGTCAAAAGTCCTTGAAGGATGGACTTATGTCCTCATTCCACCCTAATCAAGATAAACACTGTTATATGCATCAGATTTCTGTCAGAAGATGGATAGCCGGGTTAAAGGTGTGCACACCGCCGATACTAGCTAAAGTAGTTCAATAAATGACTTATTTATTATCTGCATAATGTTCATGCAGGAAATGCTGTGTCTGCAGCAATGCTTATAGGCAACCGAGCAAACCAGGATCTCTATTTGACACATTGCCTGGACTGTAACTACGTAGCATCGGAAATAAATCGATTTAATTCATTCATTTGGCAATAAGGAATGATCATAGCATCACATTACGACTACAATTCAGTCAACATGCCACTGTGGTGCTGAAGTCTTGCATACTGCACCATACGAGCAAAATGGCGATAGGCTCTACTACGGTATAAGTGCTGACGATTAGTAATGAATACCCTCACCATTTCTCACATAAAACCCAGAATGCCTTTTGCATATGCCATAGATACGTTGCAGATATTTTAATGGAATTGTCCTGTTATAGATTACATTTGAATTTGGCATGTGATTGTACCAAGTCAAACCTGGCCTACATACTGTATACCTATTGGATTGTGTGATTTTGTGCCCTGAAATTGTGCATGTGATTGTAATTCAAATAATCACGTGACATCATTTGAATATATTACCACATGTGGAAAATTTAAACATGCCAGAGAACCACTTGATAAAATCACATAAACTAAATGTGAAAAATGGTCATTAGCTTTAATTAATTAATGGCATGTTTTTGGGGCAGTGGGAGGATTTAGATAGATTTGGGAACAACTGGGAACACTGGAGCTCTGAGGCAGCAAGAGTACATGCTGCAGTCTCATGTCACTCCTGTGCCAGTCTAGGCAAATGCACTACATTTGAAAAAGTTCAAAATGTAAAATTCTATATAAAATCATACATCCTTGTAAATGTCTTTATAAAACAGCAGTCTATGTCCCCAAACAGTGCGGAATACCCAGATTTACGAAAACACAACAACTGCATGGCCAGTCATCTGACACCTGCTATATATGCAAAGCTGTGTGACAAAGCCACCCCAAATGGCTTCACACTGGATCAGGCCATTCAGACAGGTGTGGACAACCCTGGACATCCCTTCATCAAGACTGTGGGTATGGTGGCTGGAGATGAGGAGTCCTATGAGGTCAGAGACTGTTCATATCACAACATGTAGCATCAAACAACAAGCAGAAATGAATTATTCAGAATAACCAGTTTGTAATCTAATGTAGTTCATATGGTTTAGACAATACTGTATCACCTTAGCCATTAAACAATTATTTTCTAATACTGTGCAACGGGAATAAAAAGATATCTTTTATATCTGTTGTAATGGTGTACACTACTCAGAAATGTAGAAATGTTTGGTTATTGTGTATTGTTCTAAAGTACTATGTCTAAAGTAGTAATGCAAAATCTGTATCTGTATTTGGTGGTAAGTGGGTGTGGCTTAAATGTGGAAATTTTGTATATTCATTTATGCATTGCTAAAAACACTAAAAATCTTGGGGAAAAAAATCTAGCTTAATTTATCACCTCAACCCTGACCTGGCATTGCAGAGCCTCATGCTTATGATTTATCAGATATGACAGGTCACTCCGGCAGGTGAGCTTTATTTCATACAATGTTTGATTCACAGCATTTTTAATTGCATTTAGTGAGCATCTACTTCACCATCTCTGTCTCTAGGTACATTTTAAAAGAAAAAAAAGAAAACGTGTTGCTTTTTTCGGTTGAGAAATCTTTTTTCCTGACAGGTGTTTGCTGATATTTTTGACCCTGTTATCGTTGAGAGACACAATGGTTATGATCCACGCACTATGAAACATCCCACTGACCTGGATTACACTAAGGTACTTGAAACTGCTGTATAAAATAGTGTTAATGTTGCTTTTTCTTGAATAACTTGAATATATCTGGTACACATCTTTGCATTACTGATACAACTTGATTGACAATGATTTAATGTATTATAGTAGTGCCCTCGTAATTCTAGTATTTTTTAAATAAAATGTTCTCAGATACGCGGCGGTATCTTTGATGAGAAGTATGTGTTGTCGTCACGAGTGAGGACGGGCCGCAGTATTCGAGGTCTGAGCCTGCCCCCTGTCTGCACGCGTGCTGAACGCAGAGAGGTGGAGCGGGTGGTGGTGAACGCCCTCGCTGGCCTGCAGGCGAACCTGGCGGGCAAATACTACAGTCTGACTGAAATGACTGAAGAGGAACAGCAACAGCTCATAGATGTGTGTATCTGTCCTGCCTTCCCTTTATAACTGTCACATTGCTCTATGTTCAGGGAAGTTATAAACTATTACTTGCACCAGCTGTGGATGTCTTTTGTTTAAAAGTCAAAGTGACATTTAAGCCTTCGTGTTGCAGGAAGCTAGTAAACTTTGCCATCTTGTCTCACCATCATTTCTCTATCTCATGTTAATTATATTCTATATATATATATATAAAATGTTAGATGAAATTAACATTCTATAAATGTTCCATCTGTTTGGTCCTGCAGGATCATTTCTTGTTTGATAAGCCAGTTTCACCCCTTCTGACATGCGCAGGAATGGCACGGGATTGGCCTGATGCCAGAGGCATCTGGTAAGAGACATCTTAGCAGGAGGCTGAAGGACTGGGTTAGATAATGCTGTAGCTGCTAATGCTGCTCAGTCCTGGGATGAATGTCAGGGTCCAGATATAGAGTGATGCAGCCACTTCCTGCTGTACAGTCATCCAACATTAATCACTCATGTCCTCGTCTTGAGCACTCCTCATGATTGATTTTTTTTTCGATGTGGCTTCCTGTCTTCCAAGGCAGAGAATCCTTTAAATCTGTGTCCTTAAGCTTGTAATTTATCTAAGCAAATATCATGAACTATGATCCAAGAATATGATTATTACAGAAGTGCTGTAGGAGTGATTTGAAGAATGGAATTAATGCAAAACATTGGTTTGGGAGAGACACTGCTTTGTCTGCACCACACATTAACATAAGCATCTTACTAGTCTGGTTAAAGGTCAACAATCCCAGTAATACGCTCAAACATTTCAGATTTTCTGGAAAAAGCTTCTTAATAAATGTTGTAGGTCAGTTGTTGGCACAGTCAAGTGAACATGACATTTTTACATACATGTGTTTTATTAGCTGTAATGATTTAATAGTGTGGTTCTTTTACAGGCATAACAATGAGAAGACATTCTTGGTGTGGGTTAATGAAGAGGACCACACTCGGGTGATCTCCATGGAGAAAGGGGGCAACATGAAGAGGGTCTTTGAGCGTTTCTCCAGGGGCCTAAAAGAGGTGAGCTCACTCGTCTCCCATTGGCCACATTAATGTAACACAAGCTTCTATTATTTATTCAGCAGTGATCTGGGACATGTGGCTCAGCTGTGTTTACGACAGTAGCTTTTTGTGAATATACAAGTACAAACTGTCCTGCATGATTGTTTGTTTTTTTTTTGTCTGTATTAAAGTTCTTGACTTCATATCAGTACAGTTTTATTTTATAGCAGTTTTAACAACAGACACTGACAAAGCTTTACAGGAATAAAAAAATTCAGAATATATATAAATATAAATTGACTTTAGCCACAGTAAGCATACCAGACGTGACATTGGCAAGGAAAAACTCGCTGAGACCATATTAAGAAGAAACCTTGGGAGGAATCAAACTGAAGAGGGAATCCTCATCTGTTTGAAACCGGATAATTCGATTGTAAATAAATTCCTCTCCATAACTGTTCGTTCTTTTAAGCTGAACTTTATAAAGTGCAGTTGTGTAACCAGTAGATTTTGACTTCCACAGCTGTTTTGAACTGCTTTGGGGATATTTTTTAAAATAATATAATTAATAATTTGTCATATAATATTTGTATCTAAGATTTAACTGTATGTCAGTAATGCATTAAGGAACACCTAATGTGTATACCTGCACATTCATGAAATGATACGTCAACTGGGTGGCAGCAGCACAATGCAAAAAAAAAAAATAAAAATCTTGCAGATGATACAGATCAAGAGTTTCAGCTAATGTTGAGGTCCATCGGAATGGAGTGGGAATGTAATCTTCTTTGACAGATGCATGGTTATTAGTGCCAGATGGTCTGGTTTGAGTATTTCAGAAACTGTGGATCTTCTGGAATTTTCACAAACAACAGTCCTGAGAGTTTATAAAAAAATTATACAAACAACTAATCACATCCAGTGAGCTGCAGTTCTGTGGTTGGAAAGGCTTTGTTGATGAGAGGGGTCAGAAGAGAGGTTTGTGTGTGACTGGAGAGAGCTGACAGGAAGGTTCATTTTTCATCCTTCAAAAGAACAGGAGGCTGAAAAATAAAGAAAGGGAGGCCTATGATTTTGTTAAAAAATTATTAGAAGAAATTACAATGAACCATTAATAAGGTTATTAAATTTATTATTGTTGTAATATGTATAAGTCTCATTAACTGGTCATTTGAATTTAAATGGGATGAATCCAGTTCAAAGTATCTATACTACTTTTTTATTTAACATTCACTCAAAACATTTCTCTGTATTCATATAAACATATAAAGATTAACATAGTTAGTTAACACCAGACATCTAAGGATGTTTTTAACATCAGACATCTGAATTCCAAACGAGTGTAAACTTTAACAGATGTGACCACATGAATGAGTCCTAAAACCCATCTGTAAACTATCTGCTGCTATGTTCACCAAGCATTTATCATGACAGTTTTTACTGTAAAAGCTAACTATTAGCAAGTCTGCAAGCTAACTATTAGAGAATGTAGCTTTTATTACCAGACTTATTGGTTATACCATGCTTGAGAGATTAGTTGTTTCATATTTTATAAAGGGTTTATACTTTTATACTCTTTATGTCTCATTCCTACCTTAATTTCACTATTCACATTTATATTTTAATTTAACACCTTTGTTAAAATGTCTCTTAAAATAAGAAAATTGCATTTTGACTGCTGGTGTATGTTAAAAGAATTTGTAAAGACCTGCATGACATCCTGTATCCAGCCATTCAGGTGATTGTATGCTTCTGACTGTCTGCTCTGCTCAGGTGGAGAGGCTGATTCAGGAGAAAGGCTGGGAGTTCATGTGGAATGAACGTCTGGGTTACGTCCTCACCTGCCCTTCTAACCTGGGCACAGGCCTTCGCGCTGGCGTTCATATTAAACTACCTCGGCTCAGCAAGGTGATTGTCCACGTAATCGTTATAAAGTGATTATAAAAACTTCATTATCACAACATCTTATTCATTAAACTTAATAGATATGATCAGGACTCAGACTTAATTAATGCATATTCATCCATGTAATTACTTAATGACAAATACTAATTGATGTTTATTGCAGTAGAGTACATAAAAATATTGATCCCCCTAACGTATTTAACCGAATTCTGTTCAAATATGTTTTCTGACATCAAGCTTCCTCCAAACCATGTGAACCCAGGCATTGCATTTTTTTTTCACATTATTGTCTCACCCAGAGAGAATGGCTAGTTTTGCTCTCTGTTTGTTTGACAGTCAGGGATGATTCTGGGGTTTTCAGGATTCAGACATACTAGTTAAGGCAAATGCTTCACTCAGGAGCCTCATGTCCATGTTTTGTTGGCTTTAATGCCATTGTGTCTGTCTGCACAGGACCCTCGCTTTCCCAAGATCCTTGATAACTTGCGGCTGCAGAAAAGAGGCACTGGAGGAGTGGACACTGCAGCCGTAGGGAGCACATTCGATATTTCTAACTTGGACAGACTTGGCCAGTCAGAGGTCAGTCATGGATTCTGATAATGTTGTATCTGTTTATTAACACATAGAACAGTCAGTGAAAATATATGTGCATGTGTTTGTTTTTTGCTTAGGTCCAGCTGGTCCAGACTGTTATCGATGGAGTAAACTACCTGATTGAGTGTGAGAAGAAGCTAGAAAAAGGCCATGACATCAAGATCCCTGACCCTATTGGCCAGAGGAAGTAGACTGAGACTAAACCACATCCTCTCATTTCTCTATAATGTTACTCCAAACTCCATCCCAATCAGCATGCTTTTTGAGTGTGGTGTCTTTGCAGCTTCACTCCTCTGTACAACAGGAGTGAATATACTGTATACCATGACTGTGTCGATGTGGCATTGCCATTCTTTCACATACCACTGTCTCTTATATTGATTGTGCTGCAATAGGAGTATTATAATCACTGAGATTTGTCCACATAAGCAACAGAGGATCATGTTAATGTTTGGGGTTTTTATTGTGGAACGAAATGCTAAATTATATAAAGCCCTTTACTGACGCATTGTTCACTTGAGTACTTTTTTATTTATCTGCATGCTACAAGTGAGCTGTGATAACAGGGTGTGCAGATTGGAAGGGTTTTGAAAATGAAGCTGAAACTCAAAAGTCTGTGAGCCTAAATCAGGGACATTCTGGTACTCTAATTAGAACAGGATAAAGTTTGACTGCCATGTGACCAAAGACAGTCTTTATCTGCCTCCATTGTGTTACAGTTCCCCTGAGCTCTACATAACCTCCACACACACACACACTCTCTCTCTCTCTCTCTCTCTCCCTCTCTCTCTCTCTCTTTCTCTCTCTCTCTCTCTCTCTCTCTCACACACACACACACACACACACACGTACACGTACACTTTTTTCAAGGTGACATTGTATAGGCCTGTTCTCAGGCTCACTTTCTTTTTTTTGAGAAGCATT
>JAOTRN010000036.1:11216617-11232048 GCA_028566695.1 Bagroides melapterus
TGATGCACTAGACACTCGATATTGCTATACTCCATACTCTGTACTGCCATAATACTCAAAAGTGCACCAGTAAAATCAGTCCAGAAAACATCTATGTTTATATGTATTTTCTGATGTTCATTACTGATGTTCAGACAGGTCCTTTCCAAAAAGTATTAGAAAACAAATCAATGTGTTAGAACAGAATGATAAAAATCCCGCCAAAAGGAGTCAGTGTTTATAAAATTATTTACCATTGATTAGTATTAATTTATGTCCTTTCATGAGGCAATGGATCTTCGGCCTACATCTGACGCAAATTTCATTTGGGTCATTTGGGCAAAGAAATATCTTGAAATGTGGAAGATCTTGATGACTCGAGTTATGGTGTATTCAGTTTTTCTTCATTCTGACTGCGGATCAATGGAAATCGAAGAGAAGAGAACGGCAGAGCACAAAGGAAGCAGTGTCAGCGAAAATAATCACACACACACAGACACACACACACACACTCAAGTACAGGTTGCCCACAATTGTTATAGAATAATGCACTAAAATGGACATTTTCCATTTTTTTCCATTTCCTCATATAAGAAAGCATTGCATGAAAGCTCACATATTTGTAAACTGACTAAAATCTAAAGGGAAATACTATTTTAAATGAATCACAATGGAGGAGTGTTTCTTTAAATCGGATGCTGAAGGACAATGTCCTTTATAACACCGTGGTGACGTGTTGTAATATTACAGAAAGGAGACATTCAATGAAACAGCTATATAATTGGGCTGTACCTCAATCGATACAAGTCTTTTAAAATTTCAGATATACAAGATAATAAATAATGTACCACAAGATCATTATGAGTGTGCTGCTAATCACAGTCATTCCTGCGAATAGATGATGTCTTGTGCATAGACTTAACATGCCATTTAGCCTTGCTCACTTATTTCCATTTCAGGATCTTTGTTTCAAGTGCTTGTCTTCTGTGAGTCATGCAGAATACATTCATGTTAACAGCTTGATCATATGTACAGTATGTAGCCAGTGAGCAGCCGAACATAACCGTCGCTCTGTCAGTAATGGAGAATGAAGCCGCATGTACCAGCTGAGCTAATCCTCGTTCAGCTTGTGTGTACAGAATATCTATATAAAGCGAGAAGGTACAAAGTTCATGTGAAAAATGTATCAATATTTAAGATTACACAGAACAAAAATGGTAGAAGGATCAGAAATATAAAGTTTGGCGAAAAAATTATGCATTTAACATTCTGCGAGCTAGTCAAATTAAAACTGATGGAAAGCTACACTTCAGAAACCAAATGTTTAATCAGCAGCAGCATCACTGGCTCAACTGATCTAGTTTCCTTTGATTTAAATATGGGAACCAAACCCAGGAAGACATCTCTCATAGGTCAACATCAAATCATGTAAACATGTCAAGAGAGTCAAGGAGCTTTTATTGTCATTTCAGCCATTTATAGCTGACGCAGTACACAATGAAATGAGAACGTCTCTCCAGGACCGTGGTGCTACATACAACAAAGACAGAGCTACATAGAACATCACAGAGCTAAGGACTAAGCAAGACAAAATGCTCTCCAGACAAACAATACAAAACACAAGACACAAAATACACAAAAGTAGCGCCAACTAGTGAACATTCGGTGTGCAGGTGCAAAAACACAGGAATTAAGAGTAAATATAAATAGCAGTAGTTTTTATGAGGTAAGGTATGAATTGTGCTTACCTATGAATGTATAGGTAAGCTTTAGCTAGCTGAGTGAGCTAGACTAGCTAGCCAGCTATTTTGACTATACAATCTCTGTATTAAACTTCAGATGTCACTTGAGTGTTTGGGATTGATAGCCTGTGTGGAATAAAGATATCTAAATACAGCTACAGCTTGTACTTGAGGATAATATATAGCTAATTATGTACCTAGAAACATGTATTCATATATGCTACCTAGATATGATGAAATCAGCAAGGTACTAATCCTGAACAGTATTCGGCTAATCATCCAGCAAGCTAAAATTAACTTTAGCAAACTGTCAATAGTTGTGGTGGTGTTCGATTCAGCATACTACAGTAAGTGTCCAAGTTTTTCACCAGATGTATTTACTCTTACTTGAGTCATTTTCTTTCTATTACATTTTACTTATCAGTGTACAGTTTAGCAGGTAGCTGTTAATGACAAATAGATATAAACGGTACGTAGACATATTGACGTGATGTGTCACGTGTCTCTGCTTACTCTCTCACTCCTCCACCTCACACTGAACGCTCATTTTCTTATTCACTGAAAGCTTAAAAACAAATATTTCTATCTCATCGAAACTGTTCTGAACGATTGTGTCACCTAAAGCCATGAAGTCATTTTCAAGAAGCCATGTCGCTTTCAAACAGTACTGAAAAACCCCACAGGGAAACTGCAGACAACAGAGAATCTGAATATAAATACCAGAGTCTGCATTGAACGTCCTCTGCAACCTTTGCATACAAATGACTGTAGTTTATTCAGATGACAAGAAAGTATTCTGGCAATGACATCTTATTTCGACTTCATGCTGAAATCTGAACCAAGTCAGCTAATGTGAATCAAAAACAAAGGGATTGATTAGCACAGGCTAATGAAGGAATATAAAAAAAAAACAGCACGTAAAGTTTTTTTATAACTTTATGCGACCACATGGAGATTCATTGAAATAAAATTATTCTGGGGTATTCAACAGACACACACACACACACACACACACACACACACACACACTCCTCTCCCTCACCATTAAATGCAGTGAAGTGAATAACAGACCCAGACACCTGCAGTAATTGGTTTCCATTCTTATTCTGGCACCTGGCAACCACAGAGCTGCAAAAGGTCTGTTTGGAAAAGAGAAAACTCAGGTGTTAATTAAAGATACCCTGCTCGGTGCAGAAAAACACAAGGGAAACAACAGACGGCAGTCAGGTCACTTAGAAACTCAGTATTGTAACTGTGCCTTTGGGTAACTGCTGGCACTGAGTCATGTTTCTTAGCCTTTGTGATATAGCAATTTACAGTCTTGTTTGCTTTTTAATGTTTTAATTAACTGAGACATATACTGACAGAATGAGGTATGGTAGAAGCAGAGTACTCTTCCACTCCTTTGTCATCAGTAAAATTTATGTGCCACAAAATGAGTTTGCTCTTCGCTGCAAAATATAAGATCTAAGGAAAGAGGATTTATCCTGTATATAGAGTAAACTGTATTCTACTGATTTAAATGTCTCCAGCATGAGCCTGTGGTAGAAAAATGCAGGGCAGGACAATTATTTAGAGAAGGATTCATGGTGCAGGTTACAAAAAAATTTCACAGAATCAGTTAAGGGCAAAATTTCAAAGTTTTAAAAGTATAACTCTTAAATGTACTTAAAGCATGAAGGCCAAAGTACAAGTCAGATTCACAAAGGAAAAAGTCTGATGATGGAAATTAGCTGAATACTAATAGCTATCTGTCACAATACATACAGCTTTAATATAAAAGTGTATGTAGTAGACAAATGTGGTCATTTATCACTTATTTAAATATAGGAAAAATATTAAATAACAAGTGTAAATATTCAAGCGAAAGAAAGTCTCAGGTGCCTACATAAGCCTCATACAACCATACTGTTGTCTTCTTACTGTCCACTGTTTGTTACTAGCAGATAACAAACCATTTGTTACAGACTATTTTCATGATAATTTCTTTAAAAAAAAAATCATGCATTAAGACTACAAGCATAACTTTAATATTTAAGAAAATTTATGTGAATCCAAGAGAATTTAATCTGACACATGATTCATGTACCTGAGATCTGAATCCTACATCTTATTAAAAGAAAATTTCCGGAAAAGAGGCAAATTAATTGAATACTTTGTAATAAGCTTATTAAACTTATTTACTACACTATTCCAGCTTTAAATAGTCTTATTCTAGTGTCATAAACGTTTGAGTCACTCATGAAATAAATATTTAAAATAAGCAAAATTTAGCCAGTAAAACAAAAGTATTTCAAGCTTGTCTAGAAATAGGTTTAATAAAGATATAATTTTTTTATTATTTTAATTTTTTTAATAATTTCACTACATTTAAGATATTTCCACTAAGAATAATCATTCGCAGTGATGTCATTGTGCATATTCTTAATTATTACTAAAGCTGTGTGTTACACTAGTTTGAGCTCGAACATTTCAGTGTTATGACTGAGTTCATACCAGCAACAGAAGTCCTGCAGTTAACAAATATTATTCATGGAAAAATACAAGTATCTAACTGTGCAACTAAAAGGTGGAGTACCAAGAGATGTGTGTCTAATAAAGTGAGCAAGTTTTAGAAAGCACAAATAACGTCACTCATACCAACATAATGCCCTCTGTTCAGTGGAGGTCCAGTGTGTGTGTTTAGAGTGTTGAACTAGGGCTGACAAATTATTTTCAGTAATTATTAAATGTTGGTCTACACAGTGACTTAAATATTCAGGCTGATGTTTGGCCAATCACATATACAGTTTGTATCCAATGTTAACTAATGTCATTTAAAACAGACTGTAATATATCTAAAATATAATTTAGCACAAAAAAGCAACACGGCATATGAGAACGAATACCTCAATGCTTCATTAGATACCATCTTGGGTCAAGTAGTTAGTCTTAGTAGTTAGTGGGTAATGCTTTGAATGAAATAAATGAAAAAAAAAGAATGAAATAAAGAGAAAAGAATAAAATGGTATAATACTAAATGATAAATGGTTGTTGTAAAAATCGTTCCCTTTTCAGAACAATGAAATCCCTTTGCCCAATGGACATGTTAAAAAATTGAAAGAAAATATAGTTAAAAAATAAAAATAAAAATCCTTTGCAATGTATTTATATATATATATATAAATTAAATATTTTTTTTTCTCAGGTCAACGGAGATTAATAATCAGTAGGGTGAAAATGTAAAGATATATACCCAAGAAGATGAAGAAAGAAAAACACCAAATGGCCAAATGGTACAGAGCTGTGCTTCCTCCCACACATGCCAGCTGAACTTACAATCTGTTTATGAAGCCATTTTTATGCTCACACTTGCCTATAACACTGGAGCTATAACTTCCTGTACCTGTGTGCTATGGTGAATCAGTTTAAAAGTGTCATGCGTTTTAACGTGTTATGGTCTGTACATGTGAACTCAAGTAAGCACATGCGACATTATGTGAATAATATGTGATAATTTATGTCAAGTCAAGTCAAGAAGCTTTTATTGACATTTATTTATTGACATTTATACAAATATATAGCTGATGCAGTACATAGTGAAGGGGGGGGCACGGTGGCTTGGTGGTTATCACCGTTGCCTCCCACCTCCAGGATTGGAGATTCGATTCCCGCCCCAGCCATGTGTATGTGGCGTTTGCATGTTCTCCTCGTGCCTCAGGGGATGCCTCTGGGTACTCCGGTTTCCTCCCTGGGTCCAAAGACATGCATAGTAGTTTGATTGGCATCTCTAAATTACCCATATGTGTGAGAGTGAATGTGTGTGTGAATGTGGTCCTGCGATGAACTGGCGACCTGTCCAGGGTGTATCCTGCCTTCGCCCGTAGATGGCTGGGATAGGCCCTAGCTGATCCCTGTGGCCAGGGTATTCCCGGAATAAGCAGGTATGGACAAGATACGTATATAGATAGCACATAGTGAAATGAGACGTTTCTCCAGGATCATGGTGCCACATAAAATAACACAGAGCTAAGGTCTTAAAAGTTAAAAGTAAGTTAATGTAGTCCTATAGCTACATAAAGTGCATCCGTGCAACCTAGTGCAACAGTGCAGACAGACAATACAACACAAAACATATAATATAGGAAAAACATATAGAAATATATGGTAAAATATAGGAAGTGAAGTTTATGTGAATTTTCTCTAAGATGTAGTTCTGTTTTATGTAGTTAAGGGTAACAGTGACAGTAACAGTGAAGAAGCATGAGGCACAAAATTTGTCAGTACTACAAAAAAATTCTATTCAAAGTCCTATTCAATATTCTCTTTTAAATGTGAAATCAGTGTCTAGTGTCACATTCTGTCATTATGTTAGAGAAAAAATATTTGCAGATTTCACAACACAAAGGCTCTTCAGAATTTGCATCTCATTATCGGACAGTCATGTTACGATGGTGTTTCTGAAGCTAGCCCTAAAGTGCATGTGCTGTCAAGGAATGAATTATAAAGGAACATTCTTATCTGTGTTAAATGCAAATTAGCTCAGTGGAGTTCAGTGAATACATCACATCTGTTGTGATTTTAATTGTGAAAGGATTCCTTTCATCTCCAGTAAGGTTTCGATTTTGAGCACAGATTTTTTTTTTGTTTGTGTGGTTTTACAGATCTCATTCCACCCTTACCTCATTCTTGAGCGTGTGAAGAACATTTTAAAACAGCATATTCTCTCATGCTGAAAATAATCTCCCCTGTGCTCTTTGCTTATTTTCTCACAGTCATGGCGTCCTCCGGGAACACAGTAAATGGTTTATGGCCATGCTCACAATCTTACCCAAAATCCCTGTGTGGTACCACATTTCTCTTCTCCCTGTACACAAAATTAACCTTGACACAGAGGGGGGAAAACTCCAGAGGGTTCTGACAAAGGAAACAATCGCTGTCTTTGTTGCACTAAAAATAGGTAACAGAAGTTTTCCACTGGAGATGCCATGAGACCTCATGTGTGAAATGGCCTCAGAGACAGTTGGCGATGAGGATGAGTGTGCTCCCTGCTGAGTCTAGATAATGTGGTAAATCCTGGCAAACTATGCACTGGGCTTTGACTGGGTGCATATTTATAGGCTGGATAATGAGCAAAACCGTTGGTACATGTTTGTTTGATGTTGCTTGAAGTTTGTACTATGGTTTAGGATCATGCAAAACCAGGAACTTAATAGAACAGCCTAGTACAATCCTCTGTCTTCAGTGTGATTAATAATCAGGCAATCAATACTTTATTCTCAGTAGGCTGGAAAACAGGAGCATGAATATAGAGAGGTTTTATCAGTGGTAGTCATCGCCTCACATGATGTACAGTAGGGCTGTAATGCTCCAGATTTTCCGATATGTATTATTTTTTTTTTCTTTTTTTAAGTGGGAGTGGTCTAAACTGGACTTTTTTTGTTTTTAATAAATATAAACTGTGCCACTATAGAAACGTAGGAAAACACTGAAACAAACGATAGAAATAGAAATACCAAAACTGTCAGCAATATTTTCTTACGAACAGTTCTATGTCCCAAAATACAAACAAACTAGATTAAACCTGCATGACCCTGACCAGACAGACAAAATCTTGTTTCACGGCATCTTATCAGCTTCATACCCTGTCTAAACCAAATGCCTTGTCTTGTGTGGACCAGACTCCATATATATATTCTATATACATATATATTCTATAAATATTCTATATATATTCTACTGTACTCATGCCCCAGTCCAAAGACAGATGTTGTATCTCCTTGACCTCAGACAGTACATTTAATCTTATATATAATCTTATTAATTTTAATCTTAAAACCAATCTTATCTCATTCATCTATGTATTTGTACATGTTTATAAAATTATTCCGATTATTACCTGTACAATCTGTACAATGAATTCAGTTCCATCCCTAATATACAGTACTTTACTAAAGATATATTGAAAATGTAAGTACATTGTAATAAAAAAAAATAGTAAACAGTGATAAATAAATGTGCATCATTCTTCAAGGTACATGCTCATGTATTTGAAGGTAATTTAAGGACATTGTTGAGGTGGTTATCTGAAGCATCTGGAGATAACCTTGCCATAGTTCTTTTTTATCCTCTCCCTGTGTAATTCCAGACAGCCTCAGTGATATTTCTATCTGAAAATTGTCAGGGTCCGTCAGGGGCATGGACTTTTTGGGACTTTGGGGGGCGCTGTGGCTGTTCCTGTCTCGTGTCATGTGCTTTTGTTGTTTTTTTTTTGTTTTAATCACGTGTTTGCCCTGCCCTTGTCTTGTTCCTCCTCTTTCTTGCACACCTGTTCCTAATGTGTCTTGTTATGTGTGTCTTATTTAAGTCTGCCGCGCTGCGTTGTTGGCGCAGTTTTCTTGTATTCCCCTGTCTGCTTTTCGTTATGTCTGCCGTGTTTTTTGAGTTCTGTTTAATAAATCGTGCTAGATGTTGTCCCTGCGTTTGGGTCTGTTTGTCTGCCAACCGGGTCCTGACAGAAAATGATCTAGTGCTTAATATTTCCCATAATTCTTTTTTCAAAATGGATTTGGCCTTTTCTACTGACACAATAATGCTAAAGAAATAACATAAACATTTGAGACGACATAAAGACTTTTACACAATAATATATATTTTATATATAATAGAACATAATGTAGGAAAAAGAATCACCACATGCCCTAATCTTAAAAAAAATAATAAATAAAAAAACAATTAACCTGTAGGTGAACCCTCGAGAGGAAACTTTAGCACTATAGCCAAGGTTTAGATTACATTCAGAAAATATATCATGTGATCAAACACAACATGAAACTGACAAAAAACAGATATGAAGCCAAAGCTAAAAACAGACACCTCTTAAATGTTATTGTGTAAAAGAAAGCGATGGAAGTCTATAGTGTCAGAGTTCATTTATGACCTGCTATCTAGCAGGAGGTATAATAAAAAACAAATGAAATTGATACTGGCTGTGACCTCATAAAAACCTATTTTGTTGAGTCCCTGTAATAAAGCCGCTCTCTTCTGTTTCCAATTATGAGAGAAAATACCAATAAGGGTTGCAAGTGTACAAGACACAGCATTTCTGTATTAAAAGCAAATTTATTTTTTTTGTACTTTTTTAATTTATTAATTTTTGTTCTGTTACACTTAACAACATATAGCAACACATATACTTGTGTACTGAAAGCTGCCAAATGGAGAACTTCAGAGTAACCAAAGAGCAGTTGCACAAAACAGGAGCTGGTCAATATTTACCCTCCCGTGAAATGGCTGTTAGTGACTGCATTTTTTTTTTTTCAAAAGTAATCAAAACAAGCTGTAAAAATGTAATGAAAAAATTGCAGGCACATATTTGCAGAAGCAACACGGCCATGTAAAGGTGAGAACTCTGACACTACCTCCCATTCTGCTGTGTCAACCCAACCCAAACCCAACTGTATTAAAGACAGGACTACTGAAATAGGTATTACATTGAGCCTCATACTCGTGCACATTCAAACCACTGCCTCTGATAGCATTTTATTTGTGCTTGGGGTAGTTGTTTCCTGCATGCAAAAATATTCTTAATGTCAGCCTTTTCATAGCTACTTCTACAGCTGTAAGGTCACCAAGCTGGCATTCAGCAGACACTGCCCACATACATCTGAGCAGATTTGGCATGCACATTCCCACTGAGGTTACTTAACAGCCCTTTACTTTAGAAAGAAAAGGCAAGATATTTCTAGCTGGAACTAAAATGTAGATTTGACTTGGTTTAATCAGACGAACGTCTCTCCATCAAACGAAACATTCCTCTCAGATTTCACTTTATTAATAGTCTACAAATCACAGTAATCAGTAATGAATAAAGTCTTATTCAAGTGTATCTTCACCCCCTAGTGGTCAAAACCACAAACATTTACTCTCTATTAGTCTAGATCAGGGGTCTTCAATCTTATCCAGAAAGGGCCGGTGTGGGAGGTTTTCATTCAAACCAAGCAGAAGTCACACCTGATTCCAGCTGTTCAAGTAGTTGATCTTTGCTTTCAATAAACTCGGCTGTGGCTTATACTTGATTGGAATGAAAACCTGCACCCACACCGTCCCTTTCCGGATACATTTTGACACGCAGTTGCAGGGTGGATTGATTTACATGACATGCCTTTTGCGTCTAAGATAAAACACCCTGAATTAAAATTGATTCAGTGTGTGAACTGATGTGCTGCCACAGAAAATGATGAATAGTTGCTCATCCATTAAAAGCTGGACCTGCTGAGACAGCTTTGCTCTCTAACGAAGCAGAGATGAGCTGGCCGAAGTCCACCTGCTCCACCAACATCGCACAAGACCAAAACATAAGAAAACCACTACAGCATGGATCAGTACGGAAGTTCTAAGAGGACATGCATTATTATATTTTTTATTTCTTGTTTTGTCGTGATAACGACTTAATTTTCTGGTTATCTTGACATAACGAAAGTTTTTTGTGTCGTGATAACGACTTTTCTCATTATTTCTGCATAAGAACATTTTCTAGTCAGCCAAAGCGTAATATCGCAGCGTCACGGATGATCACATACGCTTTGACTTGGATCCAGGGACTCATGTGATTGACAACTTCTACATAATCGTCCGACACTTAAGAAGGAGACTGTGATGTCTGCATTTTTATCGTCAAAGACAATATAGTGACCCTACTGCTGTTTCCCCAGCCGCTATTTCTGAAAGCACAGTTAAACTAACGTAAATTGAAGGAGCGGCTTTTAGATACGTATCGGTAATATCGCTGAAAGAAGTGAGCGTCCGCAAACTCTTACAACACAGAACAATAAATTAACAAAACGATCATTTTTAATAAACGTGCGACAAAACGAATACAAAACAATTGACAGTATTTATGAGAATGAAGGCTTACAGTTTTATTCCATTACATATTAACAATGAGGTACATGCAGAGATCATGTTATCACAAAACAAGAAAGAAAAATGTAATAACGCATGGCCTCTTAGGACTTCCGTAGACCTCTTACATTTCATTTTTATTTCACAGCAAGACACATAAACTCCCCTGATAAGAGTACCATCTGCAGGAGAGTCCTATTTTTCTCTCATATATAAACACTGATAAATACTATCAGTCAAGTAATCCTCGATGTTTTGTTATGAAAAACAGTAATTCTTTTTTTTTTTTTTTTTTTTAAAGGAAAAATAATTTAAAATGTTAAGATTTAGCTAAGGGTACACACTGTACATGCGCCAAAAATGCATTCTCTCTATATTTACAGTTGTTTTTATGAACACTTTTATACATAAATAGGGCAATGATTCTAAAAACAGGGTCTATGTGGGAATATCAGAATATTGCAGTATATTCAAATAATGCTTTATTAATAATGAATTAATTAAATATTTACACAGGGTCTCTGGATTATTTTTTGGATTAATGCACACAAAAAATACAGTCAGAACAATGTGACATGATATTCACTTTATTTCTAATTCATTCCACCATGATTTGACACATCATTTTTACATAATGATTTAGTATTAATAAAAGTGCAGAATTTATAATGTACCCTGATATTATGAATAAAATGCTACTTCAATTAACATGGTACATGTTTTAGTAATAAATTAGATATCATTCAAGGAACATGAGTCATTTTAATACTTCTAATTCAATATATTTGTAATATTTAATATAAGTGTATTTAAAATAAAACTCTATACAGACATTGAGGTCCCATGGCTTTTGCTGCCAACACACATTTCAATACAGATAAAGAAAGTTCACCTGCTGTATAAAAGCTCAACATGAAGATGAGGTTTGTTTCAACTCACAGTTAGAAAAGACAATTAAATAATTTAAGTTTAATTTGAGAAAATACAAACTTGAGATCAATATCCTAAATGGGTAATGTTCAAATAACATAATGGGGCTCTCATCCTTTACAGTGAATGTGATGTTCATGGACATGAACAAAAGTGTTTTACAAAAGAGTCTAGGGCTGATTTGAATCCTTTATTTGAATCTGATTGTAGGTCTCTGTGTACTCTGGCACAGTCCAGAGTCGCTTCACAGCTCCAGGGTCCAATGTTTGATTGTGATTTCAAATTTCTGCCTTCATGCATGCTCTCAGGATGAGCATGTCGGTTTCTTCAAGTTATTTGGTTTCCTCTCATGCACACACGAATGTTTGTATGTGTGTGAATCATGTCAGCGTTCCTGGGATAGACTCTGACCAAAATAAAGCAAGTACTGCAAGTGAATGAATGAATTTAGTAAAAAATAAAATCCAGGAAAACATACTTTCCTGTCCTTATTTTAGGAATAAGCCTCAGGTTTCACCTCACTCAACAAATTAAATCAGTCATAACTTGCTTAACCTGTGTTGAAGGGATTGACGAAAGTTAGAGACCAGATTCGCCAAGCTAAAGCCCACTTCAAACTCTGGCTTCTTTTCAAAAGTAAAAACAGCCAGGAGGATAAGCAGGGAGGCTGTTAGTCCCCAGATCTGGTGGATCTTGCCTGTGACAGGGTCAGTGTAGATGAAACTGTGTACATAGCTTGCTGTGTTGGGTAGAGGGTAAGCGGAATGATCAGTCTCCTTCAAAAAGAACTCCACAGGCACAGAGAACACATCGCTTACTTCATCAGGGTTTGGGTTTGCTTGAAAGGAGTCGCTGATGAAAGCCACCACTGGGGTCACCAGAAGCCCTCTCTGTGGGAAAATTGAGAAGAACAAGAGGCAAAGGTTTTTCATTAACTTATGAGACCAATGATAAAAACATCCACATGAAGTTAATGTACTGATGTAACCCAATGAGGAAAACAGGGCGACATTTTAATCAGGGATGGATTCTAAAGTGAGGCCTGGCGATGATGTTTAGATGCTTCTGCACATGCATTACATGTCTGCTGCTATATACCATATCTACCACTAACAACTATATAGTTGCACTGCATTAAGAAACTCTGAGGTCAGTCTTTGCTGTTTACACAATTTAGTTTGGATTTCTCATTTATCACTGGAAATGTTGCATGAAATTTGGTGCCTGTTAAGCCTAATTTCTGAGTTTTTTCACCTAGTAAACACCATTATAACTGCTTATAGGATAACTTATAGGATAACTTATCATAGGAACTTATCATAGGAAATAAGGTAAAACAGTATCATCCAGCAAATTTGAACTAGAATCACAAAAAAAATCTTTCAATAAAACATTTGTATTGCATTTTAAGGTGGCATATTCCTTAAAGATATAAGTTCCTAACAAGCTGGGGAAAATACTGTTCCATAACGCATAAGGCAAATAAAGTCTTTTTCTTTTTGCTCTTCTTCAGTTTGATAATACTGTTGCTGCTATGCATACTATTATATATACACTATTACTAGTATAGCATACTATTATATATACACAACTATAATATCTAACGTGATGATCGGAGCTATATCAATGCACCTGATTGAACAGAGGACAGAGTTTGCAAACCACTTCTACTCCATCAGGAGGAAGGCTGATCTCCTCAAAAGCCTCCCTCAGCGCTGTGTCAGTTTCATCATGATCATGTGGATCGGCTTTCCCCCCTGGAAAACACACCTCTCCAGGATTGTGTTTGAGCTGAAGAGGAACAAAAGTTCTGCTGTAAAAAAAATCCTACATAACTAAAACTGCCCTTAAAAAGTGTCAAAATAATGGGATATTATTAGATATTATAGTCTCAAATTACGAGTTATTAAGTCGCAATAACGAGGCAGAACGTCAACATTTCGGGAAGAGAGATGAGATGAGATGAGATGAGTTGAGCTGAGATGAGATGAAGGTCCACTCACTTCAGTAGAACGCACAGTCAGGAGCACGTGAACCCTGCCCTCTCTCAAGAAAAGAGGAATCAGTACTGACGCTTTCGGAAAGCAGGATAAATACGAAAACTCGTCTCCAATGTCCTGTTTTCTTAAAGACGATATTATTTCTGCTTTATCGTCCATATTACCCACACAACAGGCTGCTGTCATTACGGCTTCAAGCTACTACACATAATTACAAGTTGCCCCACACGCAAACTTCCGCACTAAAGATATGCTCAAATGGTATTGGACGCTGACCGACACGTCACTTAGCTTCAGAAGCGAGTGGGCGTGGCTAAGGCTGTTCCTCTTACAGATCTGTCTATCAGAATCAGAAACAGAATCAGGTTTTATTCGCCAAAGAATGTTTACACACACAAGGAAATTCAACTGAATGAATTCTGTTTTCATTGTTATTGATTCTGACTGTCGATAAGCATATTAAGGAACCAGGAAGTAACTTGTGTAGAATGCATTATGGGAAATGTAGTGTTGTAGCTTTGAGTCCTGTAACGGAAACGCAATCATAGGAACTTTTAGATATCAGTGTTACATGACATCACGTTTCTAAGTCTTTTTTATTATTAGATTTAGATTGCATGTAGTGCAGACATACCAGTTCTACTAAATTGCTACTGTAGAAACAGTAATGTACCAGAATTAGTACATTCATATAAATTTAACACTTTCTGACCAGTTTTGAGAATTTGAATTAGCTCATTCATTGTCAGCTGAATGAAAGGAAACCCAAACAGCCAGTTTAGTTTTTGGAGAGTTATAGGCAAAGCAGGACGTCAACCTGGATTCATTCTGGTTTCACAACAGGATAAAACAATCATAGTTAAATGTGTATTCAGACACTTTAAAGTTCAGTTTGTGACGAAAATGCCAGCAGCACCTGTGACCGGACATAGAGTTTCCCACTCAGAGGCTGAAAACTCTGTAAGCCCCACGTCAGGGTTAATCATCTCCTACTGTTTCAGAAAGAGGCTTTGGCACCTCAAAATTTAATCAGTCAGTAGACGAACTTTCATTATAATGTCAGGGAAGAATATTAGTGTTATCCTTTTGTTACTCTTAGGATGGGACTTTGGAAAAGCAATAAAAGACCTGCAGCCTGAACTGAGTGACCAGGAGCTGTTCTGGGGAGCCGACCAGTATGACTTCGCTATTGTGCTGCCTGCCTCAGATATTGAGTGCTTCTGGCATTTTGCTCACCAAGGCGAACACTTTTATCTCAACTTTATGGTAATATATAGTGGAAATTTGTCTTGTTCAAGTTTTTTCTTCATTCTTGCTGGTAGGAACATGCCCTGTGGCTTTGTAGTTGTAGGCTGGAGGTCAGCAGATAGGTGGACAGCAGATAGGGTGATATTTTATGGATTTTATTTGTGCACTGCAAATAATCTATGTAGTATTTGGAACAAATATGTTTTTGAAATAAAAAGTGAAAAATATTATGAAAAGTAAAAATTATGTAAGACAAACTAGAGGAGGATAAGGAACAGTTTCAGCCACCATATGGCAATTCAGTGTGCCAGACCAGAATATGTACTGTATAAAGCCAAACATCTTAGAGGCATATTTTATCACTGTTTAACTGGAGATTTTCTAATTTCTATTTAAAGCATATCTGTAATGTGTGATTGCCACAAATATGATTTACAACGTTTATATAAAACCTGTTACCTGTAAACTTGTAAAATTACCTGTAAAAAACCTGTAAAATTAATGCTTGAGGCAGTTGATGTCAATTAAAGTTTATGCAGAATGTGTTTTATACATCACTTTCATGAGTTCGTTCAGGTTACACTATAGTATTTCTATCCCAGCCAGGCAGCATGACCATAAAACTATATGAAAAGCACAATAGCTGGAA
>JAOTRN010000036.1:11233141-11244287 GCA_028566695.1 Bagroides melapterus
ATAGGTTATTATGAGTACACAGGTAAATAAGTCCTGTACATCATGCGTGTATCCAGGTGCAGTGGGCGACAGGGATGGGTGTTGACAGACACCTGTCAGTCAATGTAAATGCTCCAAGTGGCCTTATCGTGGGTTCAGTAGATGATGCCACAGGGGAGATTGCCTTCAATGCTAAAGAGACTGGTGAGTAAGAGATCACTCTTTAGATCTGTAAAATAGTCTTAAAGCCCAGAATGAAAATTCTCTCTTCCTGTGCCTTTTGACACAAAAAATTTTTCTACCTACAAGCATTTTTGCATTTCTTTGTGATTACTTACTAAATACATCTAATGTACATCTTTTCTAATATAGATCTATTATTACAGACAAGTAAAGGACTATAGATGAATGAAATGTGTTTTATAAATTAACTTGCCTTGTGTTGTTTATTACACAATGGCGTGAAAAGTTACAGAAATAAATTTTTTAATGAAATAAATTTATAACTTATGTGTAACTGCTGTAGGAATAAAAAAAAAAATCCAGTATCCAGTAAAAAGATTTCTAATGATGTCTATTATAATTAATATATGTTTTTAACAGAACAATATTTTCCCACAGGATTTTATCAGATGTGCTTTAGCAATTTTCACAACCGATTTGGCAGCATGCAGATCTTCATGAACTTTGGTGTGTACTACCAGGATTCTAAGAGAGATGACAAAGGGAAACAGTTGAATAACACACTCGATACCATTGATGTAAGATACATGAATCCATAACTGCAATATTTATATATAATGAATCCATTGTGTTTGATTCAATTACTTGAAGCAATTACCAGAATGTTCAAATGCACATTATAGTTTTAAATCTGTTGTTGTTTTTTTTTTAATCATGCTGAATTGAATGTCTGCGCAGGTCAGCTCCAACCGGCTGCAGTCTTCTGTGTTCCACATGTGGCGTTACTATAGCATTGAACGCATGAGAAGAGCAACTGATTACTACCTGCTCCAATCCAACTCAAACTACGTCAGCACTACGTCGGCTGCGCTCAGCCTCGTCATCCTCCTGGCAGGATACCTCCAGCTTTTCTTCCTAAAGAGGCTTTTCAACACCAAGCAGACCACAGAGACGGAAAAACCCCGCTGTTGATCTGTTCTATACAAATAATGGTGGTCACATAGTTGAGAACATAAAGGACATGATTAGGCTTATGAAATTCAGCGGTTTCTCCCGCTATCACTCTTTCTGCGCTTTTATAGCCAATAGAATGTCAATAAAACAGTGAATAAAGCTCACAGGTGCTCTGATTTCCTGGCATTTATTTTTTCTTTCCACAGTTGAGAATTTGAATTGATACCAACCAGATGTTAAGACTTTGGCATTATAAGATTTTATATTAGAGGTCTGTTATTTTAATACATCAGCCTGACAGTTTTCCCTTCAATTAGATGAAAGAAGATTAGTTCTAACGTCATATTCTTTTTGAATTTTAAATTCATACCATATAGCCAAAATTTTGTCAAAACTTTGAACATCCCATTCCAAATTTATTCCCTTATTGATTTAATACTAACATCTTCTTCTCTGAAAGCTTTTTTTCCACTAGATTTTATAACATTTGTGAGATTCTATACATTAGTGTTTTCTGCCGTTGGAGGAAGAAGAACAAAGATGATTCTGGTCAAATGAAACCTCCCATATTGTATATTTCCAGGTGCTGTGCTGCCCTATGTGTCCTTGAACACAAGCCAGTTCAGTGTGTGTGTGTGTGTGGTTGTGGTAAGAGCCTGAGACATGTGCTACATGCTTTGTGCTGTAGTCCTCCTCATCTTTCCAGTTTTGGGACAGAGGGATGAAAGTGTTTTAGATCCAGCAAGAGGTCATGAGTTTTTTCAGGCAGCTGATCACCATGACTTTGCTCTTCTGCTCTCTGGCACAGAGTCACAATGCTACTGGCACTTTGCTCGTCAGAACGGACGCTTTTACCTGACTTACATGGTGAGTTTGAACTCAGTCTAAGATTTTACTTCTTTGTTATTAAGGTTTGCTGATTTGTTTTTGTTTTTGTTTTTTTTTACTTAAAAGGAAATTTTACAGGAATTGTGGAACTATAATAAGTGAAGCAGTGACCTTGCCTTGGTTCTCCTTTTGCTTATCGGTTATTGTACCAGTGCCTTATCTGATGTGTTTAGTTACATTCTACAAAATAGTATGCAATGTTTGGACATATTTTAATTAAGTTAAAGGGAAATATGAAGCTCTTGTTTGTACTTATATGGTTATGTGGTGTATAACGTCCAGGTTCAGTGGGTGTCTGGGATTACTGCAGGCAGACACGTGGCGGTCTCTGTTTTCTCTCCTAATGGTTTCCTCCTTTCCTACACTGATAACACTATGGGCCAGATGAACTTTCAAGCAATGGAGACAGGTACAGCAAAACTTCTCAGTTAATAACATGACTGTAGTTTAGATTTGTCACAACAGATGAACAGCGCATTTAAATGTTTGATAATATGAGCCAGCTTTGTATATTAAAGTAAAAATATGAGGGACTATTACTTAAATCTCTGCTTGTACAAGAACATTTATGGTCCCCTACACACACACACACACACTTTTCAGGTTTTTACCAGATGTGTTTTGCCAACTATCACAACCATTTCGGTGAAATGCGAGTCTTCCTGAACTTCGGGGTGTTCTATGAAGAGGAGGCTCAGGCCCAGAAGGAGAATGAAATGGATGAAGAGGTTCTAAACAGCACTCTTTTCAACATTAAGGTACCAACTGTAATTTAATAGTGACATATACATTTACAACATTTAGCAGACACCCTTATCCAGACCAAATTACATTTTTATCTATTTTTTAACAACTAAGCAATTAAAAGTTAAGGGCCTTGCTCAAGGGCCCAGCAGTGGAAACTTAGTGGACCTGCGATTCAAATTCACTGCCTTTTTATTGGTTGTCCAACACCTTACCCTCTCAGCTACCACTTCCCACACACTAAGGTCAATCACTTATCGCTGAGCAGCTACGTTAATAGGAACATAAACCGAAATGTATGCAGTTATGCAGTCAGCCTATCAGGTGGCAGCACAACACTACAGCAAATCATGCAAATACAGATACAAACTTCATCTTTCCAGTTTTGGTATTTTAGCTTTTTGTGGCTATATTTCCACCTGACTGGATGTTTTTAGACTTTCATGCCATTCTTTGTAAAATTTCGAGACCGGTATCTGTTAAAATTCCAGGTTCTGAGATATCCAAACCTGCTGATGCCAACAATGGTTAAAGTTGCTGAGATCACATTTTCTCCCCATTCTGATGTTTGGTGTGAACATTAACTATATTTAAATGATCTGTATTTAGATGATTTTACTATCTGTGCTGTTGCAGTATGATTGTCTGGTTGGATAACTGCATGCATGAGCAAGGATACAGATGTTCCTATTAAAGTGGCTGGTGATTGTACATAAATCAGAGGGATGGGCTACAATAGTTTAGGAGCTTGTTTTGAAAATAGACATAGAATTGAAATGATAACACATCACATTTCAACAATTGTACTGCATGCTTCATGTAAAAAATATAAACCACTTGATTAAGAACATACACTCGGCATCAGATTTTTAATTCCTTCTTCATACATATTTCTGGTATAGTATTTTTACTACCTCTCTTTTTTTGCCCAGGATATTTCAAATAAGATACGGCTCCGAATCCAGCACATGTGGCGCTTCTATAACGTAGCACGGATGCGTAGAGGGGCTGATTACTTCCTACTTCAGTCCAAATCCTACTACGTGTACATCTGGTCTGTCCTCCAGAGCTTTGCATTAATTATGGCTGGATATCTGCAGCTCTTCTTTCTCAAGAGGTTCTTCAGGACAGACGAAAACCGACATCGCTGCTGAGAAGGAAACAGCTGAACCCTCAAAAGTGACTTGTTTCCTTTTTGTGTGCTCTTTGAGTTCTAATTTGACAATGAAACAGGAAGGAAGAAAAAAAGAGAAAATGTATGGTCAGAGATCTTGAGTAAACTCTCTTGAAATTTTAAAGTTTGGGCTCATTATTTCTTTTGTCATAACTTATGTGTAACATTGCTTGTTAAAATTTTATGTGTTTCAAATCAGTGCTGGAAACTTTAATATAAAATAAAATATTACAGTGATGTATTAGGTCAAAAAAATTAGGAAATTGTGGAAAACATTTGTTTGAATATGTATTTGGTCCAAAGTTTTAATCCAAGGTCCACAAAGTAAGACTTTCTAAAAGGTGTTTTAAATACATTTTAAAAAGTCAAGAAAACTAGAAAATTACAAAAATTTGAAAGTTACAGATCGTGTCTGAGTTTGTCATGTTATCCGTGACTGTCTGTGCTGGTTCCCTCTAGGTTCTTTGGAAAGAGAGGTCTCCTCCCATCTCCCAACAACAAGGGAGGTATGAGCCTATAAATATCTGTGACTATACTGCCTCATGCTCAGTCGCTAGACCTGAGGGTGAATGTAAATCTTGAGCATTCCATACACCACTGAGAGGAGGAGGTGCACTGAAGCTCTCAAAACAAGGCGTGGTTTTGGTTCCTCTGTAAGCACGAGTTCCTGCAGTTGCAGTTTATTGAGGCCAGAAACGGGTTGTAGAGGTGCTCAGTAGGTAATGTTTAACTTTTTTTTTATCTTTATGTGTGTGTTAGATCAGCACATTCTACCTTTATTTTCTGCTCTCTGATACATATTTACACTAAACTCCAGTACATATGTTCAGTACATTCATAAAGTCCTAAAGTGAGGATCATTTAAACGAATAAATGTTTCTTGGCTTGTTCCAACTTGTTCAGCCTAAAGTATGCCTGTTAGTTTACTGCTGTATAACTGCACATTATATCTGCAAAGGAAAAAAACAAGAGAACACAACCTCATGTCACAGCTCAGTGCTTTATTGTTGTTATGGAAGAGTTCTGTTGTGAGACCTTGTGTTTTCTTTTGCAAATTCAAAACTGAAAGTGCTTCTGAAATTTGAGTAACTAGTAAAAGTGATTCCTAGATTAGTATCAGTCTAATATGATTGTTCCTGCGTTACAGTGGTTAGTTTGTACAGGGTTTAGATAAACACGAACGATTGAGGAAAAAAGAAGGATAAATGCTGAATGGGGTGAAAAAAAAACCCCACTACATTTTGAGGGCAGTAAACTAAGCATGATGTGGAAGTGTGACTCAGCACATCTAAAGCAGTTTCACTTCATACTTTTGCCTTTTTAATGTCACATAAGTTAAATATTTCAGAATATTTAAGCAATCTTGGAGATCTGTGTTTTTCCCTTGTATCAAACAATGAATTTCTTTGGAAAACACTTAGGGACTCACACAAAAGAATTCGCTGAAATAGTCGACATACCTTTCTGTGTACAGACTTCTGCTCATCTGCAGAGATCCTGGAAATTTTAAAATAAATTCTGATGTGTTGAGACAGTCTGTAAATTACTTAATTTACCTAATTTAGCAATTTACATAATTAAGCAAAACACCCAGGACAATACGCAATTCTGAAATTCTTAAAGTGTTGACTATGATTAAAAAAAATAATTATTGACATGTTTGGGAAATTCTGACAAAATATCTGATGAAATATTTTCATTCTCATCTTCCTTTTATCCTCAATGACATGCTTAAAAAATGTTTTTTGTTTGTAGCATGACATCACTGAATCAAATTTTTTGAAAAAAAAAAAAAAAACTATATAAACATATATAGTGTGGCAAGAACATGTTACATCCTGGGCTGATACATAGTGAAGCTCTGTGCCAGACAGTAAGAGTAGAATAATAGGGCAAGAGTAGAATAGCTTAATGTTACTGTTTTAATTTTAACTGACTGTTCCAATTAACCCAAGCATCGCTGCCCCAAATTACTAAATTATCTCTCACGTATGCAGAACTATAGTCATGAATTAGCCATTGTGTTTCAAAACGTGTGCTTTCCACAAAGTAGACTCAGTCAAAACACAATCAAAGCAACATAATATACACAAGTCTAGAGCAGACACAAATAAACAGGTTGATAAATTGCTGAAACAAAGCACCTCATGTCAGCTGAGGACTCAGTCAAGATGGTCTAAAACAAGTATAAAGCAAGCAACACAGTCACCAGACACAGGACACCTAATTACAGTAAAGTTTAAACTTTAGGTGCTGGTATAATATGAACTCATGAAGTCACAGGGGTGAATTACTAGCAGAGATTAAAGAGCAGAGAGTCCCCACCATCAAGTACAACAACTAAATTCGCAATAGTTACAACTACATGAAATCTCACAGAAATAATATTAATTTATCAACGAAGATAGTAGAGCACTGTACCAAAAAAAAAGTTTATATATCAGGGCTTTAAAACCTTCTTTCTGACTTAATTCACCACAAAATAACTGACTTTAGGTTTTGACTGTGAATTTTTTTGAGCTGCCAATTTTTTAGGGACATGTCAGATTCATAATGATATCAGACATGTTTATGCTGCTATTGTTGTTAGCACAGCCTTATATGCTCCACGCTTGGGTTGCTGTGGTTTCCACTTCTGTTTTATAACTCCAGTATAATGGTTTCAACAACCAGTATATAAGACCAGAACTCTGTGTTCCTAGACTTACATGACTGGATAGCTTTGGGCATATAGTTTACTGTACATGAGATCTAAGGGTTGTGGCTGGTTTGCTATGCGCACTCACAGTACAATCAAGAAACTGTAAATTCTTTCATTCATTCATCTTCAGTAACTCCTTTATCCTAAGAAGCATGCAGGCTCAAACAGAGACCCAGGTTTGAGGTTAGAATATCCCCTTGCTGAGATTCTAGTTCACTGCAGGACACAATGCACACAAATTCACACACTTATTTACATGTAGGAGTCATTTTGCATAGTCAGTCCCTCAGCTGTAATGTTTCAGGAGGTGGAAAAGAGAGAATACAGAGAATCTGTAAGCATAACAGTAAATTAAGCTTAGGATAAAACCAAAGTTTTTTTTGTCTGAAAATGTTGTTGACTACTTTACTTGCTTGAAGCAAATATAATTGACCCAAAATTATTTAGAAGTAAGTCAGAATCCACTCAAACACAGACATCTGAGCAATTGAGAGCCTTTCTCTGAAGTGGCTCTTTGACAGTCTTTGAATCTGAACTCATAATGTTATTAAAATAAAACCTTAACACCTGAATTACCACTGCTTATGTTCCTTTCCTGTAGCAATCATGGACATCGTAGACCCAATTCTGAGCATAGCAGAGAAGTTGTATGACCTTTGTTGCGAGGTGAAGGCCAACAAGAAGCGCTGCAAGCGTCTGGCTGAGCGTGTCTCCTCGCTGGTAGAGCTGGTGAAAGTTGTGAAGAACAAGGGTTTGGGCAAAAATCCAGATATTGTACAGCAAGGCTTGCGAGAGCTTAAGTTTACTTTGGAGTCGGCTGAAGAAGTTGTGAAGAAATACGCCTCATCCAGCTGCCTGAAACGCATCGTGAAGGTATACGATCTTGGAGAGGAGTTCGGGAGCTTAAACGAGCGCCTGAACGATGCAGCACAGCTGCTGTCGCTGGCCCTGCAGGTGGAGCAGAGAGACAGGATGAATCAAGTGTTCGAAGAGACCAAGAGGAGGAAAGAGGATGAAGATGACAGAAGATATGATTATGAGGAGCTCCAGAATTGTAGGTATTTTTTGCCTAATGTAAACTAATAGACGGTTCTTTTTAGCTTAATTGTCTTAAAAGTCCAATTAAAGAATCTTCATATTGGTCCCAATAGCTGGTCAATGTCATGTTGAAAGAATAGTTTTATACATTCTCAGTCTACATGGTGCAAATCCTGAAAAAAAGTTGTTTTTGTTCTTACAGTGCTTCAGTCTTTGGTTGATGAGAAGGAGAAACTAACAGTGAGTGTGGATGCTGTGCATGTGAAAGCTGAACAAACTCAGAAAGACGTCAAGGAAATTAAAGGCATACTGGAATCATGTAAGATATTAAATCATTTATGTCTACCTAAAAAAGAAGTGTAGCATGAACTCAGTGTTAATACAGTAAACAATTTGTCTTCTTTGTGCCTGACAGTGAGTAGACCCAGCCTTCATTTGCAGGACATCAAAGAGATCAGACCTGAGGATCTGAACTATGACATTCCCATTGAGCCAATCATGAAGACTGACAGTTCTGAATTGTTCAAAGGAGAGTATAACAAGTTCACTGTGGCTATCAAGAAATATGCGTATCCACTGAGCACAAACCCAAAGTAGGTCATATTCACATGGGTAGGTCTTCTGAAAAAAAAAAAAAAACTGCCTAAAGACATTCCACTTAAACCTTCTCTGATAGGGAAACTCTCTGTTGTAGGTGTCTAAGAGCATATGCCTCATCATTTGTCTTTTTATATATATATATATATTCACCCTTTACTAAGGTTTACTTTGAATTACAGATGTCTCTTAGGAAAGATTAGAATTTTTTTGTCATTTTTATTACACAACAAGGTTTCACTTCCAAAATCTGTCTCTCTGACTCTATTTCTTTATTGTCCCCAGACAGGTTCTGAGCATTTTTAATAAGGAAGTGGAGACTATGAAACGTTTTGAGTCACCCCACATCCTGAGGATGTTCGGGATCTGCGTTCAGAATGAGAACGGTAAATTGCCAACTGAATCTTGTTCAGCTTCAGTATCCACCTTTAACCACAGAGTTGCTGTGGATCCAGAGCCTAAACTGGAAACGCTGGGAATTAAGGCTGGAATAGGCACATACTAGGTTATGTTATGGTGAATTGTCACCAGATGTAAGTGACAGTGTGCATGATGTGAGGTTCTCTGAGTACACAGAGAACACTGACTAGGATAAAGGTCCCACTAAAGATGATGTATGACAATACTGGTTTTCCCTTTTGACAACCATTCATTGACCTATTTCCCTCAATTTTAAAAAAAAATTATACTGTAGGGCCAAAGCCAACCTACCTCATAGTAATGGAGTTCTGTGAGAAGGGCAGTCTGAGGCAAGTGCTTGACGGTTCCAGCAAACTACCCTGGGAGAGAAAAACTCGGATGTGTCTAGATGCAGTGCAAGGACTCTACAGGTATCATCCAGAAGCATTTCTGCCGTGATGATTTTTAAGGTGGTGTCTTCAATTATGTGCATGTGATGAGTCGAACAAGCGAGTTATTCCTGTTGGGGAATGATAAGTGATGTGAACAACTGCTCATGTCTGCTTCTCCCACTGCAGGCTGCATCAGTCAGAGGAGAAATTTAAGGTGCATGGCTGCATCACTAGCAGCAAGTTCCTAGTGGGAGCTGGCTATAGAGTAAAGGTATTGTCATCATGTTCTGTTATATTGGTAATCATTAGAAGTAAAGCAGGGATCGTTCAAGAGTACATTTATCGTATATATATCGGCTTAAGCATTTTGGGGGAAAAAAATCTTTAGATAATGACATTATGTTCAAGTTGCAAAATACATATCAATGACACAGTCGAAAGGACTCTACAAGGAAAGGAATATCTGACAATGTTGACCTTTTCAGGACATTTGTCTGTTTTTCATGTTCTCTCAAAAGGGCCAAAAGTGTTCCATTTGTTTACTGAGATTAGGTTTAGAATGAGGCGTAGCTTAGTAGTTAATTCTGTCAATGGACAAATAGTCAGACAAAATCATGTGTGTGTGTTTGTGTGTGTGTGTGTGTGTGTGTCTTTCAAGCTTGGAGGATTTGAGTTGGCAAAGACAGAAACATCCCTAAGGAATAGTAAAGTGAAGAAGAACAGCTCGATGACGTACATTTCTCCACAACAGCTGGAAGACATAAACTATCAGTATGACAAACCCTGTGAGATCTACAGGTAAAGAATCACTTCAGGGAAAAAAAAACAAAACAAACAAACTGAGACTCGTTAGTTTACTGCACAGCACAACTCAGTAGCCCAACCTGTTTGTGTTTGTGGTCTTCACAGTTTCGGAATTGTAATGTGGGAGATCGCAACACGGCAAATCCCTTTCAAAGGCATGTAACACTGGCAACTTCACCTATCATCAGTATAATAAACTCATTCTAAGGATTTACATTTCTATCCGTTTTTCAGGAATATTATGTTCCTTTTTAAGTTTTCTTCACCCTGTCATATTCTTTTTGCTTTTATATCTAGATTGCACGTCTTATACTAGCATCTATAAGAAGGTGTGTGTGGAGAAGACGATGGAGCTGCTGCCAAATGATTGTCCCAGTCAGCTCAAGGAGCTGATTAACGCCTGCCGTTCGTTTGACGCGTTCCACAGGCCTTCTGCTGGAGGTACAGCCACATTTAATATTAATTTATAAGTCGACTACAGTGATGTAGTTATGCTGCTTTCATGGTACACAATCATAAGAGTAGGATATTCGTATATCATGTGTAGATAGTCGGTGAGGGTCTGTATTTCTGATCAGACACAAATAAATTGTCTCAATGTCAAATCATGATTTATTGAAATCAAAATGTATAGAAGTATTGAATGGTGCATTAATTTTATAATTCAAAGCATGTTTAGGCTTCTTTGTTCTAAACCTTATTTGTGTTTTTCACATTTCCAGTTTTGGTGGATAAGCTACGTAAACTAGCACAACAGAATGAAGAGGATTAAAGCCAAAGCACAGCTACATCTTGGCCCAACAGATGTAGTCGCATATGTACACTTTTTATACAGAGAATAAGATGCGCTGAACCAGATAACTTGTTTCCTGGACTCATTAGCATCAAATCTTCCTGGATATCCCATTTAAATTATTCTGCCATTCAGTGATAAATGTGAAAAAGCCTACACTAAGTAAATTTTAAGTCTGATGCCATTTTTTTTGTTATTTGTTTGTTTGTGTGCCACATATTGTATACATCTACACAATGAATTAAAATATAAGTAAATGGTTTTTGGTTCAGTCAGTCAAGTGATAATTAAGTTATCAGTGTGGTGGTGTGATGTTGCAAACCTGCCCTGACACCCAAGATTTTTTTTTTTTTTACTTCTTCTTCTTCTTCTTCTTCTTTTCTTTCAAAAAACATTTTAAAATTTGTTTTCATTATTGTATCAAGATTACATGGCACTTTAGAGATGACAATGCATTAGAACAAGCTGATTAACTTTGCTAACAATCAGATTTCTCATAA
>JAOTRN010000036.1:11255187-11266020 GCA_028566695.1 Bagroides melapterus
GTCTTTATGGGTGTATTGCTAGGATAGGCTCCAGCCCAAGTTAGAAGCTGACAGGATACACCATGTACTGGAGATTAAAGACAGTACAACACAAACAGCAATAATAGTACGCACGACTGATCCAGACAAACAAAGTCTCAAAATGCAGAACAAAAGGATCCTGGAAAAAAAAATCCTATAGGATTCCTTATCCTACCCACTGAGAACCCATCAGTACTGTGGGAAGTGAAGGAAGTGATTTAGTGTGTGAGATTTGTTGTCAATCAGGAATGTAATAAATATTTCAAAATTAATTATTAAATATGTCTAATTAAATAAGATTTAAGATACAAATGTTAGTCTATAATGGAATGGCCATATAACTGAACCAGCATGCTTTTTTTTTTTTTTTTTTTTTTTTTTTTTTTTTTTTTATATATATAAAAAAAAAAGCTAATATTATATCACTATATCATCATCCTTGAGAAGACCTGACATGGACTAGGGGAGTAACACAATGTCACTCTCTGTATGTGTGTAGTGCTCCAGATATTTGAGTATGTATTCAGAGTTTCACCTGACGAGGGTGTGACCTAAACAAGTCTTTGTTTGTTTGTTTGGTTTTAAATGGAGAGTTCAGGAGTCTACAGGACTGTTCATGCAGTTATTATTTTTTGCTTATATCCATAAAAAATTGCCCAAATATATTTGCTTCTGTTTCCCAAAATGTTGGAGAGTTTGTTCACAAGAAATGCTTGCCTGGGCATTTGCTGCTGTAGTCTAAACCGAATGCTCTGTGAAGCTTCCTGGCATGCTTTCTAAAAATTAAACTAAAAGCAATGTATTTAAATAGCGTTCCTAATTGTGTGCCTCATATTCACATCTGGACTTTTGTTTGTTTAGCACACATTATCTGTATATCTCATTAACTTTAAATCATTAATACACACTAATAACAACTTAGAACTTTTCATAAAACATAAAACAAGAACTTTTCCTTGTTAATGTTTTAAATCGCAGGATCTGTGATCTATCTATTGCAGGTAGACAGAGATAGTTGGGACAGCGCAGTCCAGCTCGGAACCAAGGCCCCTATATGGATCCCAGACCTGAGGGCCACCATGTGTATGATCTGCACCTGCGAGTTCACGCTGACCTGGAGGAGGCATCACTGCAGAGCCTGCGGAAGGGTGTGGTGATGCTTAACAAACTGGGTTTACAGGATTTACAGGATTTCTGCTGATTTTGATCACAGTAAAGGAGGATTTCTGGTGTGTCTGTGTGTGTACTAGGTGGTATGTCAAGCCTGCTCGGTTAATAAGTATCCTCTGGAGTATCTGAAGAATCGACCTGCACGTGTGTGTGATCAGTGCTTTGAGATATTACAGCACAACAGCTCAGGTCTAACACCTAGTTGCTTATGTACAGTATTTATATATTTAAAAAAAAACCAATATCATTATTTCCTTTCCCTGAAAGTCTGTTTTGATATTTTATTCAATTAGAAGGTAACCAGGCATCAGGTGGTGGTCTTGTTTCTCCGACTTCCAAACCATTTCACTTTAGAAAACAGAAGAAGATCCCAGCAGCCCTGAAAGAGGTATAAAGTGAAGCCTGTCACCTTTATTAATTTTGTAGAAATTATGTACTTCCCCTTTATAAATCCTGTAATTCCAACTGATCAAATAATTTTAATATAATGTTGAATAATTGATTAGAATTAACTCATGTTTAGGAGCACCTATTTATCTGCATAAACATTTCTCCATTACAAATCGTATTGTAGGTTTCAGCAAACACAGATGGCTCATCCATGTGCGGTTATCTGGACAGAATGAAGGCCAATAAGAGACAATGGAAGAGGTTCTGGTTTGTCATCAAGGATAAAGTGCTGTACACGTACGCTGCCAGTGAGGTGAGAGGAAAAGGCAGTCGACTCCAGATGTGTGTTTGTGACGGTATATAATTTGTTGGTTTCCAGTGATTCAAGTTTCAGCCTTATGAATGTGCAGGTATCTATGATTTTATTGGTCAGGAGAGGAAGGATGGCAAAATGCCTCTTTCACACACCATTAAGCAGTGCACCAAGCAATCATTTGTCTGCCTGGTTGTTTATACATAATTGTAGCTCAAAAAGATGCCGTGGACGGCTTCAAAGATCGAAACACGGCACTTTAAGCTCAATTACTTGGGATACGGTTTGCAACTGGTGACAAACAGATAGCGGATAAAACGTGCCAGCTGCTAGTTCGAATCAATATGACAGCTGACTTCATTCATTTGTCTTCAGTAACTGCTTTATTCTGGTCAGGATCACAGTCACATCCAGAGAATAAATGCAGCATTAGCCAATCAAGCATGTCTATGAACTCATGTGTAGGAAAGTGTGCAGTTAGCGATTTCCTTCAAGCCAACCATATAAGCCTTATAAGTTATAAAGATGTGGCTTCAGCTGTTGTATGATAAAGAGCATTAGCTACTGAGGTTACATTATTTTGTTAAACATGATTTGTTGTATTGCATATATTGTAATTCCTGCCATTTCTGTCCATCAGGATGTAGCAGCTTTAGAAAGCCTGCCTCTCCTTGGCTTCTCTCTAACAGAAGATGATCCAGAATGTGCTCAGCAGTTTCAGCTTTACCACAAAGACAAGATCTTCTACATCTTTAAGACTTATGACCCTCATACACGCAACAGGTTCATCTACATCTGGAATTGTTGCATGAAAATGACTGATTACTTTGATCAGAGCTTTAATTACTACACAGATTTGTGACATGCATTTTTGTTTATTTTACAGGTGGGTGAAAGCTTTCCGAGAAGCCGTGGTTCTTTAGTCTGGGGATCTACTACTTTTAACCCTAACACAGATCCATCTGACTGTTCCTGTAGCAAATCCCAGACACTATATAAATTCGATGAGACAGCCTCTGTGTGTTTTATTGCTACAAATCCACTTTTACACTCTTACACGTGTGTTTTATTCTATTTTATTCTATCATGTATTAACATAATGTTTTAAGCCATAATATCAGAAGGAATGTTAACTGTGACTATTTTTCAAAGCAGATTTCTTTACATCTATGTTTAAGCCTACTGTCATATTTAAATATAAATCATAATCATAAATTCATTATACTTTTTATTCTGCTTGAATTTATTATTCTTATCCACGTTGTGGTATGTATTATCTGTGGCCTAGAATTGGTTAAGAAAATATATATTCAAATGGAGTCATAATTTTGTGTTGTATGTGGTAAATAAATGTATATTTTCATAGAACTTGCCAGATGTTCTCTTCATATTTTTGACATCAAATAAGCCGATTTGCATGACAGTGCAGCCACAGGACCACCACCCAGTCCAATCCAGTCCCAGTCACTGTGTGAACGTGTTTATAACAATGCTGGTGAAACAGTAGTAAATAAATGACACTACACATGTGGACATTCTTCCAAATGAGTATAAAATATACTTAATGTTGACATGTATGAGAGTGGAAGACTGTGTGTGTGTGTGTGTGTGTGTGCTATGAATAAGAATAGGAAAACAGGATTCTAGGATTTTAGCATTTCTTTTGTGGACAATATAACTGTGGTGAACTGATACTGGAAGTCTGTGATTTTAATTATTTAAAATCATTTAATTTAAACTATTATTTGACCTGTTACCTTACATTTCTTTTTATTATGTCTCAATTTATTACCTACTTTAAGCTTATAAAGCATTATTAACAGTTTTTTGCTATGTACTAAAGATTTTTTTAAAATGACCTTCTCATACATATACTGTACATATACATATAAATACACACAGACATATACATGTATGTATGTATATACGTATATATATATATATATATATATATATAGGTTTTCCTGGGTAAAGAAATAGGTTTGCATAGACCAGTATCCCTGGATTTGGGTGGGTCTTCTTCCCCCCTCCCCTTCTCCGGGATTAGCCACGCCCTCGAAAATGCCCCACTAGCCGAGCGCGTGCCGCTCGCTGGCTCGCTATCCAATTGGGTCAAGGGTTACGATGCGCTACGTCACACGCTGCTAAAATGGCGTTTTGATGACGACGCGAGAAACGAGGACCCCTGCCCTTGTTCGAAAGGTATTTAAAAATCGAGTATCTGTGTTTGTATTTGTTCTTCTTTTTAAAAACAAGCTCGGGGAGTGAGTTTAGAATGTGTTTATGAATGAAGGGGAGTGAAATTGGCTGGTTTGACGGGCAGATTACACATATTCAGCTCGGTGTAGACGAGCAACCCCTCCTGCAGCAGCCACCTACATTCACCAGCCTGGCAAGGTGGGACTGATTTTTCCTTCGTTCGACCAACTAGGTCGATTTTCTTTTTTATCTCGCTTTTAGCATTAGGCGTATAAAAGCGCAATGCTGTATTTAGCACCGCAGTGCTCATGTCGTGAACAATGTCGTAAATCGGTTGTAGAAGTGTGTTCCTATTGTGGCTCTGTGCCTGTAGGCGATTAGTGTTTACAACCCGCAGTTCCGCATTCACTAAGCCACCGCACGCACGCACGCACTCATGCATTCCCACTGTGGGAGGCTGGTTTCAAATTTCTGAAACATTTAATGTCATACCTCGTCAAATAATCCTTGAATTGCCTGTAGTAATAATCGCAATTTTATATTTAGTTCTTTAAATATTTTACGCAACCTTTTTTTTTATATTTTAACGTTAAATACTTTGCAGGTTTGTTATATATAATGTGAATATAGACATACATGAATACACACACACGAGCATTATTCGGAGCAATCGAACAAGGGCCTTGATCTGTGGCAGCTCTGGGACTGAAACTCCCAATCTTTTGATCAGCTGAGTGCCTTGACCACTGAGCTACTGCCCATACAAAGCGAGCTCATTTAGACCCTGGTTAACTCTTTTATCTCTATTGTTTCTTGATAAGATTTTGACCACACGTATTATCAGTTGCACCTTTTGGCTTTTAGCTAGATTGAAATTCAATTGCTGCCTCAGATGTTAATGTGAATATTAGTTTGGTACATTTGACCACTAGCTGCCTGTGTTATTCGTAATTTTTTGGATGATTTATATAAATGCATTTTGACACTGTATATCAGGAGGGTTGTTCTGATGGTTAAATGTGGCTGATGCATCTAGGTAGATTAATATATGCGGATATATTATTTAGCTCTTCTGTTTGACATCAGGGCAGCTGATTTGTACTCAAGAACAAAAACATGATGCATTTTAAGTGGTTAAGGCTCAAGGCTACTCATCAGAAGGTTTTGAGGTCAAATTTCAGCACAGACAGGCTTTGACTGTTGGGCCCTTGATCCTCTCAACTCTATTAGCATTGTATCTTGTCTAACCCTGTGCTCTGTCCCCAGCTTCCTAACAAGTTAAGATCTATAAAGTAAATCATTTCCAATGCCTATTATGTTATTGACTATTATATGCTAGAATATGTAACAATTAAGCCTGTCTTTGTTACGTATAATAAATAAAATTAAATTAAAAGAATAAATAACCCTGTACCTTTTGTTTTCTTATGTAGTCACCTCAATGAAAAACATCAAGGGCAGGAGATGGAGCTCTCAAATTATGCCAGCCAACTGCTGCTGCAGCTCAACCAGCAACGCTCCAAGGGCTTCTTATGTGACGTTGTCATTATGGTGGATAACACACTCTTTCGAGCTCATAAAAGCGTCCTCGCAGCCGCCAGCAGCTACTTTAAGTCCCTTGTCCTGCACGATAACCTCATCCACCTCGATGCCGAGTTGGTGGAGCCAGCAATGTTCCAGAAAATTCTGGACTTCATTTACACCGGCAAGTTGTGTGAGGAGAGTCAGGGAACAGAGCGCATGCAGGATCTGATAAGCTTTCTCACTGTAGCTAACTACCTCCAGCTCCATGACCTGGTGAGTCTGTGTACCAGGGAGCTCGAGTCCAGCAGCACATCCTGCAAGGGCTCGTTACACACCCAAGACCTGCCTTTTTCACCCGCTTCAAAACACTTGGTGAAGCGAGAGGCAGAAGACACTTCGTCTGACATCGAAGTATATGCAAATATGGTCCCTCCAAAGAAAAGACACAATGGTGAGAACAAACGCAACTCGAGTGGCAAGCAAAGCTTTGGGCTGGATTTGACCAAGAAGAGCTCTTCTCAGCGTGTTGTAAATAATGACATCAGGAGTATGCAGGAATACTCACAGTCCTCTGTTTCCAAGACAACTAATAATACTCTCCGGTCAGGTACAGCGAGAAAGGGCTCCCCAGGGAAAACCCAAAGCCTGGATACTTTCGATGGAATGCAGGAATGGAGAAAAGCGCCTTCCCGAGAGCGCTCCAGGAGGAAAGGCAACATCAACGGTTATACACCTACAGGCAAAGGTGGAAATCGCTTGAGCCAAAACCATGTGGGAGAAAATTCCCAAGAGCAGCCACAACGCCGAGGATCTAACGGTGCCAGCCCCCACTTTGTCTACAGACAGGAGTCTTACCTCGAACCATCTCAGGAGGACAACAGTTATGTCTGTATCCCATGTGGAAAAGGATTCCCATCTTCAGAAAGCCTAAATTCCCATGTCGAATCTCACACAGATGCAGACGTGAACCTCGGACGGGACAAAGAGGAAGCGGACGAAGATCCTCCCACTTCTGGTGCCCACGAAGCTCTAGAGGTCGGAGATAAAAGCCCACTGAAACCCTACAAAGAGCTGGACACGCTGCGACCATTCCCTTGCAACATCTGTGGCAAAATGTTTACGCAGCGCGGCACTATGACACGCCACATGCGCAGTCATCTGGGCCTGAAGCCGTTTGCCTGCAAGGAGTGCGGCATGCGCTTCACGCGGCAGTACCGCCTCACCGAGCACATGCGTGTGCACTCGGGAGAGAAGCCCTACGAGTGTCATGTCTGCGGGGGCAAGTTTACACAGCAACGAAACCTCATCAGTCACATGCGCATGCATACCTCACCAAATTAGACTTAGTTGCAATAGATTATACACAACATATCAGTAACACTTCTTCTCAAATGAGCCTGGTCTAATGAAACCACATTACCTCATGCCATTACATTTTCACCAAATAATAACTACGGTATGTTTCTTGTGGTACCTATTATTTTGAAAGAATGTATGTTATAGCTGATTCTTACAGTTACAATGCGGAACGCGTCGATTTATGCGCTTTATCTGGAGAAAAAAAAACAAACAAAACCTCATGTTTACTTGAATACATGTGCACACATTGCTACCTCAGCGATTACCTCCCAAATCCTCAGATGCCCTTTGAGATTATGCTCATGTCCACCATATTGAATTGATTCCTCAGAAAATAGAAACCGAAAGATCCGTTTAGAGTTTTTCGCCATTATCTGGAAAGTAATACGGCATCTGATAGAAATCCCAAAATAAACTGTAATGAAAGGTAGAGGAGAAGACACTGCCTGTTTTACAGTGAGAGGACGGATCTAAAACCAGCGTAGGGTTTGAGATTTGGATTAATGGGACGAAGGTCGTTACCTGAGTTCGTGGAGCATTTAGGCATGTGTGATGTACAGTTCCAAAGAAATAATGAATGTTGAAAGATAAATAAAAATACTGTATTACTGTAACCAAATCTATATTCTTACAATATATGTATTTAAGTGTAAGTCTAATTTATGTGTATGATCACAGTTTTTGTTAGTTGTCACCCCTCTCCTTCCTTCCTCCTCATGGGCTTTCATCGTACGTAAGATGTGAGCCCCTTTCCGCGTGCTTAAACCGTTTTCCATTTATAACACCATTGAGGACCCGAGACCAAAAGGACTATGGATAAACTGTTGTAAATATCTTTCGAGTGTCTTGGAGAGATTGCTTGGTTGCTCATTGATTGCAGGGTTTTGATAGTTATAGCATGAGTGATTTTATTTTGAATCCTTCGATCAGTTAGAACACTGGGGTTTTTGCTTATGTGTAAAATCATTTGTGATAATAGCGTTCTATTTTGGATATACTCTTATATTATGTCGTTCCATTCCGACAAGTTGTGCTTATCTGTTACTTTTCATCTACCTCATGTTTTCAGGGTGTTCACCCACTTGCTGTGTTACAAAACACACGCCTCTTTGTTGTTTACATGCTTATCGGTCGCCATATTTAAGTGTTATACCAAATCTCATGTAGGAAAAACCTCACACTGTAACTCATACTTGCACACGTGTATATTAGAATCATTCATTTTGGGCAACAAAAAAAAAAAAAAAGAGGGCAACCACAGTTACACCAGGTCAATAGAAATATTTGTCTGAATTTTTTATTCCCTTTCAAACCCCAGTATGAGTTTACACGTATTGCTATCTGTGATGCTGTCTTGTTAAAATATGCAGGAACGTTTCTGTTTTGTGATGGACCTGAAACCGAAACTGTGACAACACTTGGACTTTTTTGCTCAGGAAACCTCAGGGATTATTTCAGGCGTGTCTGAATTTTATACCACCAAGCACCAGATACCGATATTTTTGCAGCTGCTTTCCTCAGTGTTTGAACACTACTGCCACATTTAAATACGCTGACGCATTATTTCCAGCCAACCCGATACGCCTTCATAAGGCATGGCAGCTCGATTCTGTGGATTACTTTCCACGTGTGGTATATTTTAATAATAAATGATTGATTAACGTGAGTTTCATAAGCATTTGGAAAGAACATCGAATGCCATTGTTCATAGAATACAAATTGTGACCTGTTGAATACCAAAGCACATTTTCACAAAATGGATGAATACATATGAATGACAATGTACTTGATATGATACTTATGATTAAATGCTGATTAAAAAAAGTTTCTGTGTTTTCTGAATTCTTGTCACTGGTCTTAGAATTTTAAAGATTGCAAAATGTTTCTGTCTGTGTGTGTGCATTTTAGAGCTAATAGTAACTGCCCATTAAAATATAATATTTATTACATTCATGATTAAGGTACTGTCTCATGATCTGCAGCTTTTTCACATTCTGCACTGAATTAAATTTTACTTTCAAAGATATTAACACTGACACACAATATTCAGGCACATGCTTCCGTATCTGTGCTGATATACTGAACTAAAGTTTTGAATAGTTTAATAGTACTGTACTTTCTTTCATAGCTGATTCTGAAATATGAAATCTCCAGTAGATGGCGGTAGTGAGCAGATTTAGCATTATACCTATAACTGAAGTTTCTTTCTGTGCCAGCGATCTGATCTGGATCTAACAGTATTCTCAGACGGGTATAATGCGCTTTTGTATTTAGATTTGTAGGAGTTCCACAACTTTTTATGCTTGCATACGGGACTGGTTTCCTGATTGAAGTTACCTGAAAGACACCACTGAAACGAATATACTCCATGCATCCATTTAATCATATGCACACATTCTGCCCGGTCTTTAATACTGGGCGTTATTCACAGAGAACTCAAGACTCCTTTATGTCCTGATTGGTTACTGTAGGTGGTGCAGAACATTTTTTTAAATAAATTAATTGAATATTTTATTCGTTCAAAACCTGGGGCAGCAGATAAAAAAAAATACAAATACAAAGATTATTACAAATCTTATTGCTGACCCCACCTTTAAAATCAGTTCACGTCATTAAATTACAACCGATGATCAAATAAAAATCTCCGTCTGACCCACTGCACCGCTGAGATACATCTAAAATGACCAACCAGCTTGTGTGTTGCTGAGTGTGCAGTACACACAAAGACACAGTGTCTTTCATCTTATAAGGATTAACCACCAACTATTGATCGGGGCTGAGTACACAGTTCAGTGTACTGTAGAGCATTGTGTGATCACTGATAGTCTCTGCATCCTCAGCAGCTCTGCTCATCATGTGGCTCTCCTCTAGTGTCCACACACCTCTGGGAGCATCAGAAACAGAACAAATGAGGTTATGTTTTGAACGGACTAGGCAGGACCTCTGTAGCTAAATGTCAGTTTGCAGCTTCCTTGTAGCACTTGTAGCTTCCATGAGTAACATGTGGACTCTTTTTTTTCTTACACAATGAACAGCATACATTATTCCTACAATTTTTTTTAACAAAAAGGAAGTCAGTACTGTCAGTATTTACAGTTGGGGAAATCCTACTCGGGGTAGAAGAGTGATGTCAATGGCCTTGTCCCACTTCCAAGATGGAAATCTCTTGTCATAATGATAAGAATTAATGTAGAAATGTTTGATCTCTAATGCAATTAGAGTTGTTTAAAATACAATTCTTTTTGCTAAGCCTGGCATTTGACTGTCAGGTAATCAGTCCAGATTAGTTTAGATATCCTTGAGTTTCTTATACTGCTGTCGCAACAATGGGTGACATAGCAAATGATTTCAGTGGTGTGAAGGTGTGATGGTGGATGTAGCCTTGCCTTTTTTCAAAGCAAACCTTAAGTCATGTCAAATCAATTTCAAAAATTATTAGTTATTCAATGATAAAACTAATAATTGATACTGATATTTATGACAAAGACTGATATTTCTGTTATTAATTAATAACAAACACTGAAATGTAATGTTTTTATAAGTTTCAGTATATTCTACTCAAATGCTACAGGCAATGTAGAGATGCCAAGAAGCTTATGCCATTGCGATGTCTTTGAATTGGGGAGGAAACTGGAGTACCTGGAGGAAACCATCGAGACACACGCAGGACAGAGTAGGGAATCAAATACCCTGGAGATGTGATGTAATCATGCTGTGTGTGTCTTTGGGGGCGGTAGAGGAAGGCCACATGAACACCAAGAGAACTACACATAATTATTATTGTTGTTGTTATTATTATATTAGCGCTACTAAGCATGCGCGTAGCTCTACGAATGCTATTGCACACGCGCTGTTTG
>JAOTRN010000036.1:11283985-11297685 GCA_028566695.1 Bagroides melapterus
TATTATTTACAATATTATTATTAATAACATTAATCATGTTAACAAAACAGGGCTGTGTGTGTGAGCGTGTGCGTGTGTGTGTGTGTTTAGGTGTATTACTGTCTCTCAGGCTGTGGCAGGCAGATACATATCGTCCAGCTAAAATGCAGCTCTACTTTATTTCCCCCAACAGGATTGGCAGTTTGTCAGTGTTGGGCAGAAGAGAGCACTTTTATATTAAAATATATTTTGCATATATGTTGGAATTTTTTACACTCGGTTAGGAAGTGCAGCTCTGTCTCCATTGTGTTGTATTGCATCGTGTGACACTCTCTGTTCTGTAGAGAGCCATGATTTTTCTCATCCTCTCTGTCTCTTTCTTGGTCTCTCTCTCTTTCTCTCACTCTCTCTCTCTCTCTCTCTCTCTCTCTCTCTCTTTCTTTGTCTGTCTTTCTAGGACCACTCTGAAGTTGCAGTTGGAGTTGCTGCCACCATGGCTCATGAGATGGGGCATAATTTTGGGATGAACCATGACAGTGAGGGCTGTTGTCAGGCCCTGCCAAATGATGGCGGGTGCATCATGGCTGCAGCTACCGGGTGAGACCCTAGCAACTAACACAAACAGCTGTAAACACCTAGCCTCTCATTCCATTCATCTAGCTAATGAATGTGAGATGGACAACTTGAGATTTTGCGGGTGTTTTATGTAACAGGATTTAATATATCTTTGTAAAAAAGAAAAAAGTTTTTTTGTCAAACATGCAGTGCGAATTATTTTAACTATCTATTTAACTGTATTTCATTGCATTCATCTTCAGTAATTGCAGTAAGTATATCCTGGTCATGACCTCAATGGATCCACAGCCTGGAGTAGCCAAGGAAAATTATGATTCATGAATACACTCTGATATATTCCCATCCATGGGCAATTTAGAGTCACTAATCCACCTCACACCATCTTTTTTGGATGGTGGGAGGAAATTGGAGAAGCCAGAGTTACTATAGAGACACTAGGAGTATGTGAGAAACTCTACATGTGCAGTAACCTGAGCTCAGGATCGTACCAGGCACCCTAGAGCTGCACCACTGTGCTATACATGAACACTGAACCTTTAATAACATCAATTAAGACGACTCAGTTATAGAGAAGTTATAGACATAGAGAAGACAGAAAACACTGCCATGTTCACCCACAGGTTATTTGTATTTGTCATCACCATCTCTCACTTCTATTTTGGTGTTACGCTTCCTCTAACGACTTCCCATTCCTATATTTTGTGTTTTCTAGTCACAGAATTGACAGGCTCAATAAGAAGAGCTCATTAAATTACTGCATAAGGCCAAAAATATATAATATTTTTTGACAAACAAACGCCTTTGAATCTTAACTTTCCTTTGGTTGTTTTATTTCTGCCTCTCTACAGACACCCGTTCCCCCGTGTCTTTAACCCGTGTAACCAGGCAGAGCTGAAGCGCTATCTGAACTCAGGTGGTGGAAAATGTCTGTTCAATCTTCCAAACACTCGGGTCATGTACGGAGGCCAGCGCTGTGGCAACGGCTACCTTGAGGAGGGGGAGGAGTGTGACTGCGGAGAGGTGGAGGTGAGAACCTTAACTGCACTCTTCACCTCTGTCTCTTAGGTTTTCTGTCTCTCTTTTCTATTATTTCTTTGTCTTGCATTGTAGGAATGTTCCAGTCCGTGCTGTAACGCCAATAACTGCACGCTGAAAGCGGGTGCCGAATGCGCCGAAGGAGTTTGCTGTGAGAACTGCAAGGTAATTCAGTCATTCGACTCTCTTTAGTAATACGTTCTGAAAAATCGTTCTCTTCAGATTTATCCGTAACTTATTTCCTCTTAGTTGAAGAATCCAGGAGTGCTTTGCCGTGCTTCTTCGGGTTCCTGTGACCTGCCTGAGTACTGTGATGGTAAATCAGAGACCTGCCCTGCTAATTTCTACCTGGTGGATGGCAGCCCCTGTGCACATGGCCAGGCTTTCTGTTACACAGGCATGTGCTTGACCCTGGAGCAGCAGTGCCAATCTCTCTGGGGGAAAGGTAAAACTAGTCAGCCTAAATAAATCTGTCAAACATATTAGCTGCATGAGCTGAGTCAGGATCGAGTAAAGTTGAGTAACTGTGGCCTGTTCAAGTATACAGAAGATGGTAATAATATTCTTAATGATTTTGTTGCACATGTTATGGAAATGTGACAACAGTACAGACAGAAGCAGTACAAGATAATCACTGGGCAACATGTAATTAAAAAAAGTTATAGCATAAACAGACAGGAAGATACAATACGTACAGTATACAGTTTTAAAACTATGTATGTTACACGTAGTGATCATAAAAAAAATGTCAATTCACGTCATCACAATACACATAAATGTATATTCAAATGGACAGGAAGTCTGACACTATAAATATACTTTGTTTTGATTAGTTGACTGTACCATCTGTGGGTCCCTAAGCAAGAATAATAATAAAAAATTTTGTCCTTTGTATAAAAAATCCAACAGCACGTCATGTACTTTATTCCTTTAGTATTAGATTTTAGTTTAGGAGCCATAAGAAGAAAAATGAGATTATGTAGGGATCAATAATCCTCTCATATTTAAACAAAAGAAAACTCTTTATTAATACTACAATTTAATATAGTTATAAAATGTAGAAGATAAAATATAAAAATTTCTTTAGCTTTTTTAATAAATAAGACCAAAATTAAAACGATAGATTTTTTATTTCTGCAACAAGATTTTTAAGACTTCTGCTAATAGTGCCAGTGAGGGTTTATTGTAATTGATTTGATAATGGCTCAAGGTTCTAACATCTGTACAGCACATGGAAAAGCACATGGCTCTCTGTGTCTTCCCAGATGCTCGACCTGCTCCGGATCTGTGCTTCACTGAGGTAAACAGGGCTGGAGATTCCTACGGAAACTGTGGCAAAAATCTCATGGGTAACTACAGAAAGTGCACTGAGAGGTGAGCATCATTTGCCGAAACAAAGATTTGGATATTGGAAATGGAACGGAAAGACATGTATTTACATAGATTTTCATCTAAGGGATGCTAAATGTGGCAAGATACAATGTCAGAGTTCTGCTACCAAGCCCATTGAAACCAACGCAGTCTCTATTGACACCACTATCCGTCACGGCCAGCGTCAAATCCTGTGTCGTGGTACACATGTCTACCGGACTGGCAAGGGAGAGGAGGGTCTGGGTGACACACTTGACCCTGGGCTGGTTATGACTGGAACCAAGTGTGGGGACGATGCAGTGAGTACTGAGTACATGTAGTCAAGTATTATTTGAACCGTTGCCATTGACCGTATATGTTAATGCCTTTTATCTCCCCTATCACTCACTCACTCTCTCTCTCTCTCTCTCTCTCTCTCTTTCTCTTTCTCTCTCTCTCTCTGTGTCTCTCTCTTAGATTTGTTTTGGTGGGGAGTGTCGTAATGCATCCTTCCTGCAAGCGGATAAGTGCAACGCCAAATGTCATGGCCGTGGGGTAGGTGCTGACTTTCATGCAGAGTCACTGTTGATCTGCCAGATCTTTAAGCCCATGTCAGTGCCTTGCCTTCACAGAGCAACTTCCTGTCTTTTCGTCATCCTGTTAGCTCACAACTTCTCTTTCAACCATGCAACAGATTACATGCAGTACAAATGAAAAGGAACAGATCCCCTTCAGGGAAGGTTACTATGTGCTCATTGCTGTAGCAGGTCATGGGTTCACATTCTTATCGAGGTTATAATGTCCTACTTTATCAGGAACTTTTTTAAGCACTTTAGAAGTGGTTTGACTTTGTTTAACAAGATAGGAAAGAGATGATGAGAAACTGCATGGTATATAAGAAACACAGATGTGGTCCTGATGACAGGACGGTGGATTATACCTGCGTGTTTTCTTTTATAGATGTGTAACAACAATCATAACTGCCACTGCGACGCAGGCTGGGCACCACCTTACTGTGAGGATGTGGGAAACGGCGGCAGCGAGGACAGCGGCCCTGTGACCACAAAAAGTGAGTCAAACACCTAAATATTCATCTATACATACTCTCAAGTGCCTAATAATATTCATCAGATCATCAGCATTTTACTAAGCATGCACTCTACTCAAACATTCTGCTTCTATTTGTGAATTTGATTTACATGAACTGAGTCATGAGTGCTGTATCGAGGGCCGTTTTGTCCCCACATTTTTTCCCTCTACATTGATGTGCTATAAACATTTCAACATCTTGGAATTATAAGTTCCGATCTGATATTTGCTAAACGTTTTCTCTTGATTACAGTCATAGCTTTTAAGTGCACAAGCACCATAAATACAATACACAAGACAACACGGTGCCACTCGTGTACATTATAGTTATTCATCAGAAGTTCCACACGTTAATGGAAAACATCCGTTTCGGTGCATTAGCTACTGCAAACTCTTGAAAGCAGAGCTGAATCAATTATTCAAAGCAAATGAAAAATGACATTAGTCACGGACATAATGGAAGGAAAAAAGGTTTTTATGACAAATATTTGATGAATGGAGCTATCATGAATAAATGAATGAATGAAAGAAGAATGAATGAATGAATGAACATTTTAAATGTTAATCCCAAACCTACCTTATTGGGACATATAATATTGAACATATTAAACATTATTATATTATTGACCTCAATGTAAAATGTATATAAGTCTAGACCCCTGTGAAAAACTGCCATATTTGAGCAAAAAGAAAATTACAATAGCCTGGTTGTCTTAAAGTATGTATATGCGGCTTGTTTTATTTAACAAAAATAAGTTAAATCGTGCTGTGACTGTAATCCTTCTGTATCCTTCATACATTTGTGTCCTTTAATGTGGTATAGACATATTAAGATTTTAAGTGGGTTCCTTTGATGTTGCAGGCAACCCACTTGTTCTTCTGGTGCTCCTCCCTGTGGTCCTCTCCTTGGGATTGGGACTTCTGTTCCTCTACTGGTGCTACAAGCGGAAGCTTCATTCTTTGAAAGATGTGGCTCACCCGCCTCACGAGATATCCAATAAGTAATGCTGAATTTGAATCTTGTAAAAAATTCATTTACATTTCATATGAGTGATTCAAATGCATTCTTTTTGTTTTACATTTCAGTGTCCCAGCTTCACCAGACTCCAAAACTCCTGCTCGTGGTCACGCCAACCCAACATTCCAGCTAAAGAAACCTAACACGGACAAAACAGTGTGTAACATGTCACCTTCTCTGTCAGTAAACTCCACTGGTGGTTTCAATACTGCATAATGCCATATTGTTGTGATTTTTCCTCAGGAGGCTAACCAGCAACCAAATCCTACCGGTACACCAAGATCGAGACATTCCGCTGTCCGGCCATTGGTCAAACCTCCACCGGTCCCTGCATATGCACTACAGCAGAAGAATCCTCCATTCTCAGAGACCAGCTCCAGCTCTTACCCATCTCCGTCTGTGGCATCAAAACCTAGACCAAACCCTCCAAACAGACCGCCTCCACCTCGTCCTGTCACCAAGCCCACTCAGATCAAAAATGTATGTTTCACTGATCTGTCTTTTGCCTGTCATAATGCAATCACCGGAAGCTACTTTCACTTCATTAATAGAAAATGAAACAGTTGAACAGGTTACAGGTCAAGATATATATATTTCTTTTAAACTTGAGATGGTTCAAATTATATTTGTAATCCTCTCTTGGGTGTGTTTTCTCTACCAAGGAGGACCTATTTAGAAAAGCTCATCAAGTATCACCAGCATTGTTGCAGAAAGGGAAAGGCAATCTGACGCCCTCTGCTGGAAATCTCAGGTAATGTACTGCATCAAAACGAAAACAAGGTTTTTTCTGAGAGAGAGAGAGAGAGAGAAAGAGAGAGAGAGAGAGATTTATTAACTGTTTTGTTCTCCAGGAATCAGACTGAATCCAGTGGAAAAAGCTGAGGCTTCATCAGACTTGTGGAGAGCATGGGCATTACTCTTCTATGCAGAGGATTCTTGTAATGGCATACTGGAACAATGTGCAACCTTCAGGCATGTTTACATCATTACCAGTAACTTTAAAGACTGCCTACGTCCAACACCATGTTTGCCTAATACACTTGAAAAAAAAAAGCCTAGTGTAATATACTTGTTGCATTGAACTTTGTTTTGGTGCTCTTCCAATGTTCATGTGCCATATCTGTACAGTTTATTTTATATCTATTTATTATATAGGCTACTCAGAAAAGAAAAAAGTTTCTAGATGTTGCCTTTCAGTATGGGTATTCAGAATATTCAGAATACGTCATTCTAGTAGCGGATTGCACGCAGTATTGAAAACAATGACACGTGTGAGCAACACACGTTAACTGGAAAATTGTACGTGAGTTTTGCACTTGGTATATGAAAAAAGGAAATGTATAGCAATAATAATCAGAAGATACTGACTCATTTTATAGTAGCCTGTTTTGTTGCTGTGTATATACTGCATTGTTTGTCTCTTTTATTTTACTGCAAAATCTATCAGGAGCAAAATGCTGGAAATTGTATGTGTATACAACGTGACAAATCAGCTGTGGCTATTCTCTAACAATCCGGTGAGATGAGCCTGCTTTTTATTTTCTTCACTTGCTCCAAATAGGAGAATGTGAAAAAATGCACCTTATGATGTTTACAATAAGGGCGTCAGGGAATGTATAGTAAAAACATACTGTACAGTAAAGTAAAAGACTCTCAGCTTTTAAAATGTCTGTTTGCTAGCATAAGCAATTGAAAGTGTCTAAAAGACATCGCCTCATAATTCCACCAAAGTCCATATAGCTTTTTCACAAATATACTGTGTTCTAGAGTTCACCTCAGTCAGTCACCAGAACATTTCTTCTGTGGAGTTAGATTTTAAGGCATGTGTCTTGAATCTGATTATCATAGTAATATTAACATTTGGAAATGCTCAGAATCTAAAATAGTGTATAAAGTTTAATTAGCATAGGTCCTAACATAAACAGCTGGATGGATGGAAAGTAATCTGAATTAGATTTTTTTTTTTTTGTCTTTTGTATTTCTGAATTGAATTGAATGATTGAAAATGTTCTTTTTTTTTTTACCTTTTACACTATGAGGGTATGAAAATCATACATTAGCGTAGCAAAGTTCACATTGATGATTGTGTCAATGGCCAGGCATATCAATGCTGTTAAAGAGGGACCATGTAAAATGAGAAAACACACTGTGAAACTCACGATAATGACTATTAGAACTACACAAACAACAGACATGCCTACGCTAATGTATTGCTATGGACTCATTACAGGCTGTTGTCCTTTCTTTGGTTTACTTGCACCATGTGAATCATTTCTGTCATTAAGGGAAAATGAAATTAAAGTGTTATTGTAAATTAATCCATGAAATAATGGATTGAGCCATTGCCTTGGATCACAGATGGATTTTGACTTGCAGATTTTGAGCATATCGAATAAAACTTGATTAAAAATGGTTTTATTTTTATTAGTTTTACATAATAAAATTGAATTGAATTGAATTGAATAGTTTTTGGCACAATTTGGGATTTGATTAAAATCTGATTTCATTTTTAGTTGCAAAAACTAGTTGTACCAACACAATGATTTTCATGTAATTGTTTGTCTTGAACTGTGCATGTAGATAATAATAATAATATAATACTAACAATAATAATAATAATAATAATAATAATAATCAGCAATGAAAGGGCCAAGCACCTAATGGCCACCAGGTACACAAGGACATTTTGGTGCTTGGCCGTTTCATTGATGATTATTACTACAGTCCAGTGAGCAATAAACAGAGCTCAAAGAAAACATAATGGCATTATACTAAAGGGCAGATTTCCTGGTGTAATGATCTGCACACTGGATCCTCACTCAAGCACACATGGTTTCAAATCCTGCTCATGGCTCCTGAAATTAATTGGTCTAGGAGTATACTATGGATGGGTCAATTCTTTATCTTTCTGTAAGATTTTGGGCTAGTACACATACATGTACAAGTATTCATGTTCAAATCCCATGCAAGGCTCCTGAATTCAATTATGCTAGGAGCAGTCAGTTCTCTATCTTTCTCTTCATACTATCATACACTTTCTAACACCACTGTAATATATAGGCTACTGAGCAAAAATCAGAGCTCAAAATAAACATAATAGCATCATACTAAAGGGGAGTTAGGACACTGGGCCCTGAATCCATGGTTCAAATCACACTCAAGGCTCCTGATTTCAGTTGTTCTAACAGTATACTACACAGTGGTCAATTCTATATCGTTCTCTAAACCTTTCATAGACATTCAAAAACCATTGTAATGTAGGCCACTGAGCAATAGCCTTAGCTCAAAGTAAACATAATATCATCATAAAAGGGGGACCTTTCCTGGTATATTGCCCAGCACACTGGACCATGACTCCAGAGACCCCAGTTCAACTCCAGTTTATACCACATTCTTTCAATTATTAAATGAAATAAAAATGATTGAATATACAATATGATATGTTTATGATTTCATTTAAATAATCAATGACTTTTCTCTTTATTTTCAATACATTCCTTATTCTAACTCTCATGTGTCTCCGGCCATTGTACTGTGTAATACTGACAAACTTATAAAAATATAAACATAACAAAATCAGTGAAATGGAAGGAATAAAATACACAGGCCAATTTGTTTTTTATTTTAAAACAAAAGAAACTGATGTCCATGGCGAGAGGGAGTCGATGCTGATTTAATGGTAGAGGTAAGACTGCTTTTAGAACCTAAATATTGGGTCTTAAAATTTGAAGGATTATACAGAACAGGAACTGGTTTGTGAGCACTGTACACAACAAATGTTTGAGAATTAAAGCTCTGCAGGTAACCTTGTGGTAACCATGGACAATAAACTGTCATAATGACAATAAACATGACACCATTATTTTGATATCTGCTTCACAATATCGGACATATTCATCCAATTCTGATCACACAGGCCACTCGGGTGCTGGCTCAGTTCCTTGTCATATTGAGACTGGGCTACTGCAGCTTGCCAGATCTGCCTCCGAGTGCCATTCAACTTCTGCAAGTGACCCAGCTTTATGCCTTGCGTTCAACATTCCTAGGTTTTGCCACATCACTCCATTGCTATGCCCATATGAAATTTAAAATACTGAAGCTTGCCTTCAAAGCCAAAACCAGACCAGCACAGACCAAGCTTTAAACACGTATCACTCTCTACTCTGCACCACGCTCTATCTGATCTGTCTGCCAAAAGCCATAAATGTAATTACCAATGCATGAATTAGGGCTGAAAGGAGTGCAATGTCAATGTGATTTATCTTCAGTAACTGCTTCATACTGGACATGGTCATTATATTCTTATTATTATTACATATTATTATATTATATATTATTCAAAACACCAACATCTCATTTGTGAACACTGTCTGAGTTAGTGCCCAAGATGTGTTATAATTGCCAGGTAGGTTTTTCCACATTGTTATTAATAAAGGAGAAAAGCACGTCAGGGCACAACTAGACAAGTAGGCAACTGAGTACACGGACACGTGCTTAAACCTGTGTTAAAAACCTAGGATAAATGGTTCACAAGCTATAAGAAAAAAATGTACCTTGCATTTTGTGGCCTGTTGGTGTCACTACGGATATGGATGGAGAAAATATGAGTGACAAATTCTAACTATTTTAAATAATCCTTTTTTTCTTGCTGAATTTAACTCTCTAATTTCATCTCTTAAACTTCTAAATAACAAACAAAAAAGCAAAAAAAAAATCTGACTTTGTCTTTCAATATAAAAAAATATTTGAAATAATAATAATAATAATAATAATAATAATAATAATAATAATACTTTATTAGAAAATACTTGTATTTACTTTTTTTTCTTACTTACTATTTACTTTTCTACTACTACTACTACTACTACTATTACTACAAACAAACAAATAATTATAATATAATGATATATAAATAAATATAATATAATTAACAGATATAGGTATTAAGGTTTCATGTTAAAATAACAGATTTGACTGTAAAGTCGATTTCAATTCTTTTAACACGACGGTAGATTTAATGTTATACAGCTGGAACCTCCACCTCCTCCTCCCCTTCCACCACTCAGGTCTCTGGACTGATTGAAATATAAGAGAGAGCTGAAAATGTCTCCTAAACTGCAACAGGTATTGTTAGCTAAATACTAAGAAAAATAAAACAGACCGCGTCAACTAATTTAATAAACTGTTCTGATAATGAAGTAACACGTAGAATTAGCATGCTGAGGCTGTGGGGAGAAAAGGGTTGTTTTGGATTAACGTTTGATTAGCTTGACAGGCAAAGCTAAATTTTCTTAGCTAAATTCGGTTGTCGTGTATATGAAGCTGTTTAAACTTTGAACTGTAAATATTTTATTATTGGTAAGTTTATTTCGAATTTATTTGTATTTCAGGTGATTCGTTTGCTGATGGTTCTGATCCGCAGTAACCGAGGGAAGTGTCGCGCTGTCGGTAAAGGCGGTTTACTGGTCCTGGTGTCCACACAGCTCACACCACCAACATACACCGGTGTGTACATTAGTGTGTAGCGTAAGGACTGTGTGTTTAGATAGTTTGTAAAGCCAAAAACTTGACGAAATCGTTTCCGTTTTCAGTTGCAGCTGCTGGTCCCTGGTGTTCTAAACTGTCAAAGAAACACATTAAGAAAGGCAGGTGTTAATAAGTTATTTAATGAATAACTTTGATGACTGAAATGACATATAGTTTAGTAGCTAATACAAATCTGTCACCCTGTTTACCTTTTCCTTCAGTGTACAATAGAGCAAATGGTAGATGCAGAAAAATAACTTGTGTTTCTCTTTTTTTTCTTTTTGTTTTTTTTTTAGAGGCTACTGAGAGACTGTCCTCTTTTGTCTCTCTTTGTCAATGCCCATATCCTGAAGAGCTCTGCAAGTTTTCAGATAACTTTGGGCCTTTACGCTTCCCACATTCATTCCAGGTGTGTATCATTTCTTGGGAAATCAAAATAAATAAATGAATAAAATGCAATTTACACCACCGTTATTCAAAAATAAATCTACCCTTTGAGAGCTTTATTTCATCTATGATAGTTTGATCAAGAATACCAAGAATTGGAGATTGCAAGATTTCTTCATAGATTCAGTCTGGTTCATGCCCAGGTAACTTCATTATCATAAAGTATCATGCTTTCTAAATCTATTGTGAGTTATTTTGAAGCATTTATAGATATTTTCCTCACATATTATCTTCACTGTAAATTATTTCTTTCCATTTTAAGTGACTCACCCACATATGCAAAGAAAAGAATTTCACTGTTTTAACACATATCTGACAAATAAAGGCTTCTGATAAATACTTTAATCTGGGATTAAGTTTACACTGATCTTAATGATGTGTGTTGTTATTTGTTCATGTGATGCAGATGACAGTTATATTCAAAGTGAGGAATAAAGAAGAAACACACCAGAAAGTATTCAGGTAAAATCAAATGGAAAAAGTAGGTGTCATTAGGTGTCGATGGTTCTGCTGATAAAAAGCTACATACCTAAGAATTTTTATTTCACTTTTGGAAAGTTCTTGTTTTTTTTCTTGTAGTGTCAAAAGTTCATACTCCATGGTGGGTCGTGCCATTGCCATGGACAGCACTGCGTTTGGACAGTTAGTTTTTCTTTCTTATGAAAAATATACCGTGGGATTTCTATCTTTAATTCAGATTTCAAATATTTATTTTGTCTCTGTTGTAAATTAAGTTAATTGTACCGTATCTAATAAAAAGGTAAATTTCTGATGGCTTATTTTATTCTAAAGGACTCCGTTCTCTGTGAGGTCTCTCCCATCATGTAGCCGAATGCACCCGGTTTTAGGAGAGACACTCCCTCTCTTACTCTCACCTCAAGCTGTGGAGGCCGGGCTGTGTGGAGAGCTGAGCATCGCCACCATGGCTGTGCTCGGGCCCTGCATGAAGCAGTACCCCAACTGGCCAACTCACATCTTACGCATATGCATATCTTTTACGTTATAGGGAGGATGCTTGCTGCTGACATTCTTGCTGCTTTTTTTAAACTCATATTTCTTTACTCTTACCTTTTTTCTTCACAGTGTACCATTTGGGTATTTTTTACTTTAGAAGGTCAAATTTCATTAACATAGATACAATGATTTTAAAATACACTAACATAGTGTTAATCCAGTTGAGACCTAATAAAGAACAGAATGTTCTAAAAATCCTAAAAATTATTATACCAAATGGAATCATGGTATAATAATTTTTAGGATCTTATCATTGGTCATTGAATGTATTCAATAGCAGAGTGCAGTTTTGTTATTTTGATATGAATGAACTGTTACTTGCAGTTCCTAATAGAATCACGTGGGAGCATATTAACGCATCTCCATTACCCCTGATTTTCTAACATCCGTAATTAGGAAGTCAGCAAACCACAAAATAATTTTTTCTTAATGAAAATGTGACCTTGTTTGCATTGATTTATGAGCAGTTTCTTCCCTTAACATTAAGCATACTTCTTAGTGTATAGTCCCAGTGGCGTTCCTCTAATGCGAGGAGAGAGTGAGACGCAGCTGAGCTTCCTCCAGAGCCTGGCTGACTCTCTGCCTTGGGAAAAGCTGGGCCTGCTTCAAGTCCGCTGTACTCAAACACACCCTGATCATGGTACACTGCATACAGCTGTTAATTTAAAGTCTGCATAAAAAAGAAACACCAATAAAACCAAACTCCCTTTTTGTGTATCTAGGCTGCCTGTGCTCTGAGGTGGAGTTCTCCATAGACAACGATCACAGTGAGGAACCTAAGCCACAATGCAGCAGGGCTGTGATTCAGGACGTGAAGCTGGAACAGAGTTGTCCTGTGGAGCAAACACTCACTGTTTTCATTTTCCTTCAGCATGATGACCCCTTTAACTCCCAGCTATCTGACATGATCAGTAAGAATCATCCTTCCACTATTACTTAATGACACACTGCATTTTTATTTGCATTTAATCATAACACCCACTGGATGTAAATCATTATTTCTTTACCTGGATTACTTTAGTTTCTCAAATTCAAATCTATTTAAATGTAAAATAAGTTCAACAAACCTGCATTAAAAAAATATTTGAATATTTTGTGTATTTTTGGCTCCAGAGAGATTTTTATTTAACTTTCTGACATCAAACTCCATGACATTATTTGTAGTTTGACATTATTTATAGACTGCAGTTTGGATTAAACTCATTCAAATCAAGTGATAAACCAAACTCATAAATATAAGACCTCAATAATAAGTAAAATAACCTTTCATAATGGTTTCCATCATTGTTACTGAACCAGTTTGTGTTGTTCCTTTTCCTGTTCAGTTCGGGGCAGCAAGAATTTCTAGACAGAATGTAAAATAGCACAATGTAATCAAATTCCTGAAATGAAGAATCTAAGATGTAGTACATCACATGGCAAGATTAAATGCAATTTTGGGCGCTAATTTTGAGCGTGTTAATATTAAAGGCCAGTAATGTGTTCACACCTAAATACATGATTACAAACCAGGTGTAACGACAGGACTATTCCCTGCCAGCCCACTAGAGGGGGTGCTGGCAGGGGATTGTCCTGTCGTTACATAAAATAAGACTCCAAACAACAGAACAAAGAACCATACAAAAACAGTCCAATCCCCTGCCAGCACCCCCTCTAGTGGGCTGGC